>OVAN01006168.1:5078-21874 GCA_900406275.1 Anastatica hierochuntica | reverse complement strand
TCACCACAAAACACTTAGAAAACTAGGGTTCTTACTTTGTTTCGTTAGCGAACTGCCTCTCAACTAGGTTACGAGTCAACGCTGTAGTTCTAGGGATTCGTCGCCAACAGTTCTTGCGGCCACAGCTTAACACCGGTTGCGTACGCTGAAACCACGAATTCGAATAAGATCCCTTGTCCTTTCTTCGTTAACTGTGTCTTTCGATTATTGTTCTTCGTATTCGTTTTCGTTTACTTCTTCGATTTACTTTCGTATTCATCGTTTACGAATCCTGTTAACGTTAACTTATCCTCACGAATCTCATTACTTTATCGTTGTTATATGCATCTCATTTCGTAATCTGTTTCGTATTGTTTTTACTTTCGTTGTTAATCTTGTTCATCTCAATTTCGTCATACGAATCTCGTTAACCTAAATATCGCAGACTGTTCGCATATTCATTTTACTCACGTTTTTTGTTTGATCTTACTTCGCAGCTTAGTTTCGTAATTTTAACCTAATTTCTCGTGTTCATCATCTGATCTTATCGCTTTTTGGCCACAGAGAATCCGTGAACCACGTAAACATTGACAGTGAGAATTTCGGTTCCCACATTGACTATAGTATAAAATTAAGTAGGAGTGGATTAAGAAAATAAAATAGAATGACCAAATGATGGAAGTATTGTTACTGTTTCAAGCTCATGCGTTTTTCCAACATATAATAGTTGTTGTTATTGAGTCTTTTCAAATCAATCAATCTGTATTTAATTTATTTCTTGAATAGGTTCATATATTTTTTAAAGAAGATAACAAGAAAATACACTTTTGAGAGTTTTATTACATTTATAGGCATTTTAGAACTTTAAGGCACTTTTGATGGGTGTAACAATTGAGTATTTCTAAAATATCTCCATGTTAAATGAGTTGAATTTTAAACCTAACTAATTTTGTTGGACAAAAATTTGAGTAACTAATAGGTTTGGTCGGGTGTTTGGATTTTTATGAAATTTTTTTTTGTTTATTCTCTTTATTTTATTTGATTCGACGAGACTATTTTTTGAGTTTATTATTTTTTCCGGTGGACTGTAACCCTAATGATTTTCTCCCTCTTTTTCCTCTCTCCTTCTATGGGAAAAGAGATGACATATTTTTTTTTCTTCAAGTAATTTCTTAGGAATCAAAAATTTGTGAGGACTGATTTGAACTATAAACGATATTGGTATTGGCGGTCGAGACGGATGTTGTGCGACTAAAAATGGCGACTATAGAAATCGAAAATTTGAGTCGGCGGGTGATTCGTAGAGGAGATGGTTGGGGATAAGAATAGTGAGGGAAACAGTTGAAGTTTCGATGGATATGATTGAACATGAATTGTAGTGGACGGTGCTGCGGGGGTAAAGCAGGTGTTTGGCGGTGGAGATATTAACCGATTTAAGGAGGACGAAAACAATTTAAAAAGAAGGGTTTAATTAGTGGATAGGGTTCAGTTGGTGGGAACGAACAGGTGGGCCGAAAAGTATATTAGGCAATGCGACCGGATGGATGAAGTTTGTAGTTCAATATAGTTGTTCTGTTTATTTGAGATGTAAATTGGAGGGAAAGTGTGTGAAATGAAGTTGATGTGAACTGAAATATGATTTAGGATTAAATAAGCTATCAATAACTAATGAAGGCTATATAAATCAGGGTCGTCGATTTTTTGTTTTTTGTTTTGAGTAGTACGAAATCTAACGGTAGTAATAAAATGTGCTTTTTACGAGGCTTAAAGGTAAAGCTTTGTAATTTGTAATTTGTTATTTGTTTTATGTTGTGTTATATCAAAGGTGAGAGAGACCAATGTGTGTCTGTTTTTTTGTCTGAGGTTGTAGCGGCAGGAGTCCCAATCAATTTTGGCTTCTGAAGCATTCATCCATAGCTAAGCGAGGTCAAGAGGAGTTCCATGCTTTTACCGTCAGATGTATTTATTGGACATGTGTTATTGGATGTAGAAGTATATGTTGTTTTTTTTTTGTTTTTACATAGATTTTTTTTTGTTTACAGGGTGGAGATGGATAAGGTCTACTTTGTAATGTGTGGAGAGTGAAAGGTTTCGGATTCTAGAGATCGGAATTTCGTGGTGAATCCAAAGCAGCTGTCAAGAATGGTGTGTGTTAGTGACGTGCCAACCCTTAAGGGATTAGAGGCGGCTATTAAGGAGGAGTTTGGCTATGAAGTGAATGACAGAGTGTCTGTCGTATTGAGTTATTGGCCGACATGTGTCGATGAGGCTGTTCTGGGTGTAAGGAAGCCCCCGGTCGTATTGGGAACGGACCGAACTCTGAGGTTGTATCTTGAAAAGTACGCGGGTGAGAAGATTATTAATATATTTTTCGGGTTTGGTAAGGCCCATGTTTCAGACACAGGCGTGGATGTCTTGTCCGAGGGGGTAGGCTTTAAAACACCGACAATTACCAAAAAACGGAAAATGGATTCGGAAGGTGGACTGGGTGGGGGATGTTCGGAGAATGCGGTCGGAGAGGGGTGTAATTCGACAACTGGGTCTAAGTACAAGTCATATGCTTCTTTAAACCAGGAGTTTGACGACAAAATGTTGGCAGAGGTAGAGATACTGGAGGCTAGCGTACGCTACAAAGAGTCATGCGTACCCCCTGGCTAGCCATGCAACGTGTATTGTCCATTTGGAACGGAATATTGTTAAACGATTCAAAAGCAAAGGTCTTGGTAAGCTTGTGGTGCAAGCTGGCTATGCCTATAAAATCGGAGACTTCCGTCAAGTGTTTGAACAAATAAAGGTGCGGAACTACGATTGTGCCAAATATTTGGAGAGTATTAAAATTTCTCATTGGGCGCGTTCTCATTTCAAGGGGAATCGGTATAATCTAATGACAAGTAACATTTGCGAGAGTTTCAACCGGGCCATCTTTACAGCTAGGGCATTCCCAATTGTTGAATTGTTCTAGTTCATACAGAGGATGATGACACGATGGTTTTGTACTAGGCGGAGAAAATCAATGTTGCATAGGGGGGCTGTTAGTGTGGAAGTTGACAGAGTTTTTAGGCTCAACAAAGAGGTTGTGAAAGGTAGTCAAATTAATACGATTTCAAGTTGGAGTGTTGAGGTGGTAAATCCCTTTGGCAAGAAGATGCATGTGCTACTAAAAAAAGAGTGCTCTTGTAGGTTGTATGATCGGGAGAAGATTCCATGTGGACATGCCTTGATGGCTGTTGATCGTTTGGGAGTCCCCTATGCAAATATCGTTGGAGAATTCTACATGACAAAGGACTGGAGAGGGACCTACGAAGATGAGATACACCCTGAGGTTGACGAGGGCAATGTAGATGTCCCAGCAGAATTTGCCAACCGGCCGAGGGAAACAAGAATACCCTCAAAGGGTGAATTTGGGGTAATTAATTGGTGTACATTTATTGTTTTGATTATGACGATCTTAGTTAACTGAGACTTTGACGACTATGGTTTGTATCTGTAGAGTGTGAAGGTAAAAAAACTGACTGTCAATAGATGCACGAGATGTAGGTAAAATGGACACAACCGTTCGAGATGCAAAAATCCAATATGAATGAGGTGAAATTTGTATCTAGGTGGACATATTTCGGTGGATATGTTCTAGACCCCATTAAGGTTATTTTTTTGGTTTGTGCGTTAACCATTTTAAGTATTTGTCCACTAATTAGATGATGAGTGGATTTGGCGCAAGGGTGTTTTTTATACATTAATGCGTTAAACTGGTTATCCAACTTCGGAAACTTTTACTGACTTTCAGATGTGGACTAGTATTTTCGATATTTTATTGGAATACTGGGGTTTGCCAACAAATAATTTCGTGTTGTTTTTGTTTAACGCAATTAGCTCAACAATTCGTAAGGTTCTTTAGCTCAGCAATTTTTCACGTAAGGTTACGTTGGAGTATTAACTGAGGTAACGGTTAACTTGATGTATTGGTGTACCCTAGGTGGACGATGATAATGCGTTGGCCATATCCTTTGACCGTATAAGTACAACAATATGGTACGACGAGAACGACCATGGAAAAATATATTGATATATCCACCTGATGGTGTCCATAAGCATCTATTATTTGTGTCCATTCAATAGGATCGACATAGTCAAGAAGAAATGGACTTGATTTATGTAGTCTCACATTCGGGGATCTGGATGACAGCTGGTGGCAACAGTTTCTAATTTACTGAGATTTGACCAGGAACTTATAAGTCTAGCGGATGACCTATGTAGGTATAATTAAGTGAATTAAATGTTCTGTACGCAATCCACTTAATTATATGAGATCATTATCTCTTACACTGAACAATAATGCAGTTTTTACGAGAAACATTTTGAAACTAAAGTCGATCCAAGCTGTGACGTTATACCCGGTGTAAAATTTAATTTAAAATCATATGTATTGTCTGAATAAACATTCGGAATAGTTTTACAATTGCTAGATTAGATAACGAGAAATATTATTTTTTATATAACGAGAAATGTTTTTTTATTTAGCATAGATATGTTGTGGACATGATGCTTGAATGTCGAGGGTGTGATTTGGCGGGTTGTCTAGTAAGTTGTGTCGCGCATTTAATGTCGTAATCTAACCTATCACCATCACCGAATCTTGGTTACAGGCGTATGGGTAGGAATGATGAGGTTGTGGATAGGAAGCAAACAGGTGGACCAATTGTGCGGTGTTGATTTGACTCGACAGTGGTTCTTTCGGTATAACGAAATGAGGAAACAAAGAGAAGTGCAATATTTATGTGTCAGATGCTTAGTTGTCACTTATCAATTGGTTGAGGTCAAGCCATTATGAATTCTTGTGCGATTTGAAAATAAAGTAGCGCTGCTTCCCAAAATCTGCGAGAATACTAGTAAACATGGGCAAATATTGCTAATAAAATCCAATGTGTATAATAGTGTATTTATAATTTGATGTTGATTTAAACTTTTATTTTGTGTGTACCTCTTGCATATAGTTTGAGTTGACCACAACTTCCCGTCTGAATGTAGTAGCTGGTCGGATGGTAATTGTATCAACGAGTGTGATGCTGATGTGTACGCGTTAACAGTTCATTTAAAATGAATCGGAGTGTGTATAATCCCAAAGTAAATATAGACAATAGAACAATAGGACATCGGGGTAGCATATGTCACTGAAAATTACCCCGTCGAAACTGGAAAGATTGTAGTTTTGACCACCATGGACGAATTTGTAGTAGAAGACCTTCCTAATAGTGAACCGTTGGAGTTTGTATAGTACATGCATAATGTAAACATTCGGTTTTGTGAAATAATGTAGAACCGCGGACTTGATAATATAAGGTTTGAGTTGTGTAACAGATTATTTGTAGTTGAGTCTCTTTGTAGTTTGTGGGTGTTTTGGTTGAGTAAGACTTGCTAGTTACGTAATCTTTATATCCAAAGGAAGCTACCTTAAATGTGGTTTTGTAAATTTACCGGTCAACATTTAATGGTACTACGCTCATAGCCAAAACATTCGTTGACGGTCGTATTTGTGGTCTGCATATTTTTAAGGTTAAAATTTGACCACAAATATTTTTCCATGAATAGGTGAGATGTTGTAACATTGTGGTTTTGGCATTTCGTCCATCCTAGATCGTTGTAAGCATGACAAGAGACATTAAATAAATTAAGATTTGTGAAGTGGCATACAAACTTGAGGGAGAATATTGGGGAGAAGGTTTTGAAAGTTGGTTTGAATATTGTCCATATTATTGTCCAATGAAATTTGGTTAACAAAATGTTTGTTATTATCATTTGGTTAACGAATTGTTTGTCGTAGTAATTAAGTTTCGATTTATTAATTTGGTAGGTTATGACCTTGTTTTTTTATTGTTTGTTTAGCTTAATTTTAAAGCTTAAGTCTACAAATTTGTTTAGCCTAATTTGTTGATAATCAAAATGACAAGAATATATTATTAGACATTATTAAACATACTTAGTTAATGTCCATTCATATATTCTAATAAAACCAACAAAAAAACAAGCCTTCCAAGTAGTAGTTTTGAGGAACATAAACATAATTAAAAAAAAAAGATAATACAGAGAGATTAGTTTATTAAACATGCGACCTTTCATCACTTGTCCATGAAAGGCTCGCCAAATTTGTCCCAGTCAAGAGTTGGGACCGTCATCCTAGCCACTTGTTCTTCTGCATCAACGAGTTCCATGAAGAGTTTATGGAGAAGTTCTTCATATGCCTTATCCTTATCCCCGATAAGCTGATCAAGTAAGTCAACTTTAGCCCGCTTGACTTTCATCTTCGTAACTGTTGCACTCATTTTCTCTTTTGCTTTCATTAGCTCATTGACCATGTGAAGTATCGCCCGGTAGTGTGCCGTAGTCTCTTTCTTGCCCCGTTTGAAGTGCTGGCCTAGCGAGGACGACCCTTCGCCCATAGCAGGTGATTTCTTCTTGTTGTCCATTTTGGTGAGTCTGATTAAACCTGAACACAAATGTAAAAGAACAGTTACAATTTCGCAGGTGATATAAGGAGAAGATTATGTCAGATACTAAGAACTTTTTGAGATACCTTTAAGATTAGTGGATGGGATAGTGAGAATAATGAGAAGTGATTGTGAGGGCATTCACTTAAATAGTGTATGAAGTTTGAAAGTTGCGTCGTTTGGGTTGTTTATAAAATTTTTTTTCGAAAGATTAATTGTAAAAAACTGTTGATTAATTGTAAAAAACTGTTTTCGAAAGATTTAACGTATGTAATCATAGTTTGAACAGGTGCATTTAACCATAAACTTGATACGTGTTGGAAGTGATTATCTGTTAAACGTGACGTGTCAGTGTTGATTTATGGCTATTTATTTTTTTGATTTAATTCATGCATTGTACTTTGACAGACGCGGTTGAACGTCACTTCTCTTTATTTGTAACCGTTGGGAATATATGCTTATGTAGATGAATTTTAGTGGATAATATAGACGGTGGGTTGGTGAAATAAGTGTAAATGAAATGGAATTAAGTGTAAATGAAAAATCCACAATAGTTAATGGGTCTCATAGTTAATAGCTCAAGGAACTTGTATAAGCTTATACTCGAAATTTATCATCAGTATATAGCCAATATTATATCATCTGCATAATATAAACCGTTTGTGAAAAAAGGTTATGTGGACAAATTTTAGTGGACTAAATAACCAACCGGTTATGATGAGGTTAGAGAAAATAACATTAGGAGGATCGTTTCATAAATACATTTAAGAGACTCTACATTTGAATGAAAGTAATGTATTACGTCTCTTAACTTAATAGTAAATTGTTCCAATCTCTATCTTGTATTACGCCATTTGTGAAATATGTGTATATAGTAAGCAACCTAAATTGTTAACTATTTTTTGGATGAGATGTTTTTTTTAAAAAAATTTAGGACCATTGCCAAACATTGTAAACAAGTTACATTGCGTTCATGGCTGATTACAAAAAGAAAATAACTGGATTTGTTTCCTACTACTTGCCCAGTACAAAAATGACACCAGTTAAAATACAGAACCCTCCCCAAGTGATTATTATAAAGTGACGAAGAAGTTTTTCTCGTTCCTCAGCTGCAAGTGCTTCGTGTTGAAGCTTAGCCAATTGGTCGGAAATTTCTTCGGTCGTTGTCGGTCGCCCCTTTTTGCTTCAATGATTCAATGGACTGTTTTAGAGTCCTCAACTCGTTGCGCAAAACTCAAATTTAGTCACGAGGTTCTATAAGACTTGTCTTCTGCCACCCGTGTGGTTTTTCTTCGTCAACCCACCCAACAAAACCGTGCGTCGGACAAGCGAAATATCTTCTACCAGGATTGTCATAGGTCCATGCCTTTACAACGGTGGTGGGTTTGTTACACCGAAAAAATCGGCCAGACCCGGTTAGTCTATGAGTACCTATCGTGGCTGATGAACTAGATTCAGATCTACCACTCATATTGTCAAAAAAAATTTTGTCGAGTATGATGATCCTCTTTAATACGAACTTTATATAGAGAGCCTAACAAATAGATGATGAGGAAGGGTTATTTGGGAAGATCTCTTATTTGGGGGTACAATTTTCTCTTATATTTGTTTTATATTTAAAACATATTTGTTTATAGATATGAGAGAACAAAGGGAGTGACTCTCAACATTTATTAGGTTGTCGAAATTTATGGATACTATATAGTGGACAATAAAAATTATAAACCAACACGCAAAAAAAAAACCATCGCATTATCCGTCACACAATGGCTAACACTACATGGACGATTTTTTTGCCGAATAGTACAATTGCAATCATCATTAGACGCTGCCTCACCCCAAGAGCCGGATATGTATCATACCGAACCTACAGACGTAAAATAAAGTAGTTATTTTATAGTTGGAGGTTTGAGATCCGCTACACAATGCTTCCGGTTGTAGCCCGCGCGTCCGCATCGGGAGCATTGTTTTTTTTTTAGTTGAACTTCTCAGCTTCCTGCGACCCCCAAAGAAAATAAAAAATACATAAAAGCAAGTAAAGAACAATGCGATGTTGAGGCATGATAGTGTGTATTAGGAGATGTATTAGCACAATAAGCGCAAATGCGTACACAGAAGATAGCCAAAGAAAGTTTGCGCTTGGCTCTTCTAGGCCTTCCGACTCTAGCCTGGCTCTTGACTAATGGGATGGCTTCAAGTAGATTGTTCGCGCTGGCACAATTTGCTCTGAGACTGGGAGGTATATTTTGTTCAGATCCCCCATATGCTGCCTCCATTTTGGGTTTTTAGAACTAACAAGAGGTTTCTTTTGTGATATTTTTTTATTTTTATAAGCCACGTAATCACATAGATGCGGTATTAAACGAAAAAAAAATTGCGATCGTGAGAAAATTGAATGGGTGGGATATTTTGGGGACGCCAAATCTGTGGAGGGGGGAACTGAAATGTATGAGGCGGGAATTAAATTAGCTCTACTGATTGAGTGTCACCGTGAATGTGCAGTACCAAAAAGTGTGTAATGTATATAACCATCTGACGGAGTTTCTGCAATTCGTGGATAGTGTCGCGTTGTGTGGATAGTTTTAGCGGTGCAGGAATGTGACATCATCGTGTACAATGGACAGTAATTTGTGGATAATGTAGCTCGTACATGGGAGACAGGAGAGCGTTGTTTAGTCCACGTGGCATTAAGTGATAGTTGTGATTGTTATCCACTGGTTCTTCCTTTTTTTTGTTTTTTGTTAACAGAATTTGGGTGGGCTTTATTTTCAAAATTCAAATTTTTAAATCAGACCAAGTTTGCCCCTCGTCCCATCTATAAGTGAGATCTTCAGACCCATCCAACTACAGCCAAAATCTGTTACAATGGACAGTCCGGTGTTCACACCAGAGTTGCTTGCAAAAATCGCAAGCCATGTTGGGAAAGAAGGGATTGATGCTCTTGGAATTTTCCTCCTAAGCGACCCTGAGAGCAAGGCTATTGTCCTTACGAAGGAAACATTGTCGACCTTCCGGCTTGACAAAGACAAAGGGTTCGCCTGGTATGCTGATCACTTCTCGCCTTACAAATACATACTGAGGAAGTGTGTCCGGATGAAAACTCCATATGCGCTATACGTCGAGTTACTTCGATTAGCGTGCCACTGCGGAGAACTTGATGCAACTCTTTACATTTTGGAAGACATCAAAGGCAGTTCAAAACTCTCTCTTTTGTTGTATATCATGATGTCCGTCTGAGCCGGGGTGGATTGTGATAAGCAATATAATAAATTCAGATGCGACCATTCTTTTCAAGAACTGAAAAGAATGGCGACAGTGCTCATGTCATACATAGAGGCTGTTCAACCACGGTGTAAGGACTCATACAAAAAAACGTGGTATGTGGACGACTACCCAACATGTTGGTGGGCTCATGATATGTTAGGCGAGATAAACGGAGAGCGATGCGAGTCGTGTATTATTTTATATTTGGCCCGCGATGTGTGCAGGATATGCTAGTTGATTGCAAGTCTTTATTAGTGTAGTTTGTTATCAAATGTTGCTTTATCTACTACTTGTATCTCGCATGTATCACTTTCTATGCAATCAATTTTAACTTTCGCTTCTCATTCATTAAGTATAATGATCATGGTTACTGCTAAAAATGTTGCACTATCTAGAACTTGTACCTCGCATGTATCCCTTTCTTTGGAATCAATTCTAACTTTCGCTTCTCGTCCATTAAGTATAATAATCATGGTTACTGTTAAAAAGTGTTTCGCCGCGTTGAAAATGGATATACATATCATTACGTTAAGTGAGAATAAAATATGTTCGTGAACCAACATTAAAATAAAAACCCATGACCCGTGGATGCCAATAAAGAACCAACCTTCACACACTCAGTCAGACATAAACTTCTCCTTGTGAATTGGGATGATCATTTCCCTGTAAATGTCTATAGCATATGCTTTCCTGAATGCATCAACCATCGCATCATCCATCTTTGTCAGCCCGTTGTTGTAGTCACCGTAAAGATGTAGCTCCATGAATTTAACGGCTACAGGCCCACAGTCTCCTCTACGGATGTTCCGATAAAGCTCCTTAGGTCTTTTAAAATGAAATGGAGCTAGGCCATGTGATTGGCTTGGTGAAACCTTGCAAAATCTTTCTATGAGATAAGGTAGCATCTCAACCACCAGGGAAACAAATTTTGAAACATCACTGTCAGAGTAATGCTCTGTGTTGGGGTCAAGAATCTCGACAGACCACGGTTTGAGGTTAATAACCAAGCCAACCCAGTGTTCATCGTTCCATATCATGGGGCATAAATGGTGTCCACATCCTCCATCCACCTAGTGCCCTCACCCGTTGCAAATTTCGAAACCAAGTCACTCCATATAATCCCTGTCTTGTGGAACGCAAATTTGAAATGTCGATACCTCCCTTGTAGATGTGATATAAACCAAGGTGGGCTGAAGAATGACCGCTCTAACGCGAGCACAATTGCGTGTCTCCTCCGGAGAATGAACATAAGGACCTCAATGTGATGGATAAGTGGAAAAAACATGGAAGAGTGAATTATTCGAATCGGGACAAAGACACAAACGGAAGCTACACTTACTAACCGATGTGGTCACCCAATTCTGGCTTTTCGCAAGAGTGATGAGGAATTTGTTGTCAACTACAACATTTTTGTGTGCAATGTGGTCACTGCACATATGAAAATATGTACCATCATTAAATAACTCGATAATATAGAGATCATATTTTTTTATAAAAAAAAAAGATAAGGTGCTAACAAGTTGGTGGTTGTTGTTAGCGCTAAATTGAACAACTTGGCTATTTTTGGTTCAATAGATGGGAGGAGATCCATTGGCTCCCGTCTAGGCAGACTCATCAGGTGTTTTCCAAGTTGTCTTTCCATTTTTGAAGGTGCAAACACCGGAGCCTCCGGGGGTGGGGAGCCATCACTCAGGTAGACTGGCTTTTGTTGCTCCTTATTAGCCGGAGATTCTTTAGGTTGCTCATCCTTACCCTGGTCACTCGTAAGCTGTTTGCTTGTTGATCTTGAATCCATTACCTGATAATATCAGTTGGTTATAAAAAATCCTTACGTTAGTGGTTTATATTCAAACATACTACATCTTTATCAGGTGTGTTTGCAGAATCAGCAACTAATAATTCCCCAGCAACTGCTTCCTTGTCCATCTGCAGTATTAAAGAGAAGACATTGGCCGATGAGCATGTGTTAGGTGTTGAATACATGTTGTCTTGTATAAAGTTGTAATCACCTTTGACATTTGATCCTCCCGTCTTCCCTTATCAACCTCTGAGTCGGCCCTCCTAACCATTGTGTCCACCTCCTATTATGCAAAAAACCATAAGCAAAGGTTTTATGTGCCTCAAAAATCTTATGGTGTGATATGGTTCCTTACGAATGAATCCGTGTTCTTCGGTTCAAAGTCACCATCACTAAAAATTACCTTCTGCTCCCCTCGCTCACCTCTGTCAATACTCCCTCTCTCTTCATCATTCTGCAATAGGGAAAGAAATTTGTACATCAAATTTATGTTGTCAACTATGTTTATGTCTCATAAGTTAGTTGGTCAAGCGCAATCAGATACCAAATCATCAAGTCGATGCTGGCTTAGTTCCACTGGAAAAATTGTCGTGGGATCCTGAATATTATCTTTCAAGCTAACCTGTATATACATTGTATACGTAAAAAATATATTATTGATAACTCAGATTCAATCACAGTCTTTATCAAAACCAAGTGTTACGAACAAGCACCTCCGTATACACTTCTTCTCCAGACTGAAGAACCTGCAAGGATATTTCAGAATAGTAGGCAAACAATTTGTCTACCCAAAACATTTTATAATAACTATGTCCATAGTTTTTTTCTCCATGTTAAAAAATTAAGATTAACAACTTATTTGTCTATTCGGTTTGTGTCCATCTTTCCTTGTCCATCATATCATAGTCATTCAGAACAACGCTAAATGTTTGGTTTCGAAAAGTACCTGATCGTAGATCGTGACCTCCTTCCGTGGTTTCGTGGATACGGCTCCTCTTCATCTGTGACGTCCACTTCAGAATGTCCATCACTTTTTTGCTTCTATATATGGATGATTAACAATAACTTTAGTCAGCTTATTGAGAGAGTGCAACCAGAACCTACGCTAAATTTGAATGAGAAACACTTTCCAAACATCTTCACCTTGAATACTCCCCTCCCCAATCACATTATTCGTGGAGATCATTGATTCTGTTTTTTTTTTGGTTCCGCGATGTTTAATTTTATGACTATGTCCATGTTATTTTGTCCACATACCAAAACTTTAAAGCTAGTTATTCGTTAACTAGTGTTGTTCTGAAATATTAAGATATGATGGACATGAAGAGTTTGATACAAACCTAATAGACAAAAACTTGTGTTTGGTTTGAAAAAAAAACATGTTCACAGTCCGTGTTCTCCCTCCTTGGTTGCGTGGATATGACTTCCTCTTCATCTGCCACATTCACTTCAGAATGTCTACCAACTTTTGCCTTATATATATGGAAGATTAACAATAACTTTAGTCAATTTATTGAGACCATACAACCAGATCCTGCACTAAATTTGATTAAGATACACTTTCCAAACCTCTTCACCCTGATTACTCCCATCACCAATCTCATTCTTCCTGCATTTCATTGCGGCCAGTTCAGACTCAACTAACTTTTCTAATCCATCAAGCCTTGTCTGCGCCTTCTTTAATTAAGAGTTGTTAGATGTCACACACATAAGCAAAGAATATGCATATATACAACATATCATTTAAGTATCACTTCTGGTCTACAACATTACCTCTTCAACATCATCGCCTTCATCATTCCTCACCGTGTGTAATGTTTGCTCGCCAGTGCCTGTCGTATCCAACTTTTCTTATCCATTGTCTTATGTCTGAAAAATAATGTTATTCCCAAAGTTATATTATTGTGACATTGTCCGACAATAATTGGGACACTTAGTTTCTAAATTGTACTACAATCATTAATTACCTGGACCCGCGGATCTTTGTAGTCCTCAATAACATTTCTAATTACCCTGTCCAAGAATTGTCTCCTGAGTCCACCAGTGGGGGACCATCTGCCAGTTTTGAAGAGCTGGTTGTTGCATACTCACGCGCCAATGGAGATTTCTTCACCGCCACCGGACGCCGAGATCGATAGACATGTCCCGCACTAAAGCATTTAAGCCTCAACTCAAGCTGCTTGTTCTTTGCAACTAATCTCTTGACCTCCGATGCAACAATTTGCAGCTTTGTCTCCGCTTCCTGCAGCCTCTGGTTTGCATTCGAGGTGACTTGTACCTCGATATTATCCTTCTTCCTGCTCTCCCTTTTTGTCTTTTTTGGATGATTTTGCTTTAGGCTTTAATGAGACAGGTGTCTTTGAAGTTGTCTTCCGTACCTTCCTTTTAATTACATTCTTTTTGTGGGCAGCATTCCTTGGATCTTTACCCATAACAATCAAAGGCAATGACCCATCCCCACCATGCCACATAGTTTTTTTGAAAATGTGATTCTTTTCTATCAGACTTTCCAGGTACAAAACCCTAGGGTCTTTATACTCACCATCCCAATCAACCCATCCCTCTCGTTCGCACTCAGTCAGAAGAGTAATGGTTGGCATGACAGACAACTTCGTAACACCCGGAAAAAAGTTATCCAACAAATAATAGGAACTATCAATATAAAGAATTTGAAGGCATAGCTCTAACCTTGGGGTTATTTTCAACCTCAATGACAGCTTTCATTGTCACTTTCATTGTAACAGTAGTGATCTGAGGAGTACAAACAAAAGACCCTTCCATCAGTGTTCTGTTGTCGGCAGGGTCTGGTAATTTGTCTGCCAGTCCTGATATGTTCTGAAAGGATAGCAACTGCAAGACCAGAGGGAATCCTTGTAGACTCATCGTCCGTTGTCTTAAATTTTGCCTAAGCATGTCCACTGGTTTATCACATTTACCGCGTACCTTCGGGCGCGGCAACATTGGTGAAATAGTATCGAGAAACGACTCCCTACCCCATGGGAAGTACATAAAATTGTCTAAATCCTCCACCATTTCCACATACTTAGGAGATGGTTGACCGCCTTGATTTCTAGCAACAAGCACACCATCAACTATCAAAATGAGCGTAAGCCTTATCCTCCGCCAACTCGGCATATCATTTGTAGAATCAATCATTTCATAAATATCACCTAGCGTAGTTTTAAGAGCATTTACTATTAGCTTGTACCAATACGAATTGTTTGTAGACCATGTGGGGTTGTATTCAAACTCATAATCTTCCGGGAAATTGCCACAATAAAGACCAGTTGTGGCTCCAAACTCAATAATAGAGAATCTAAGTGGTTGTCCACCAAGCACTGTCCACATAACAAACTTCTTTCTGTGTGCTAGTTGTCCCGATAGCATAGTGTGTATCAGCTTGCACGACGTTGGGCATCGGTTTACCGACAGGTCAAACAGCGCACCAAACGGCAAATCGCGTATGACCTTGAACTCCTTTGTACCTTCAAGCTTCAAACGAATGAAGGACAAGATGTCAACTTTTGAATAAACATTTAGGTGTCCGTTTGGGTACCTATCAGTTTCAAATAGCCTCTCGGGAAGCCTTCTATCAGAGGAACCAATTGTATCTCCTGCATATTGACAGGATAATTTAGGGTTTTGCACAGTCGGGATTACAGTAAAGAGTAAGAAAAATAAACTAACAGAACCTAAAAATCGAAGATATTACCAGTTATTGAAGCTTCTTCTCCTTCTCGGCAATATGTAGAAAGTCTTCGATTCGTTTCGCCGAACAAAATCAAACAGTTCCTCGCCTACACCTTAGAGGGATTCCTCTTGGGGCTTTTAGTTTCGAAATAATCGTATATTGTGGGCGATTCGAAAATGATGTGGAACAAAGGAGGTTTCTCTTGCAAAAATGGAGGTTTCAAATTTTTTTTTTGAAAACATCCAAAAACCAACTTTTGGAAACGAAAGCGTTTTGTAGAAAATTATAAATATCTGATAATTAATACAATATTTTTTTCTCAATTTCTAATTTTCTTTATTAAATGATATTAGAGTGATATTATAATGATCTAGTTAGTCTCTGGTTAGTGTAATTCAAGGGTATTTGTGTCATTTGTCAGTTGAAAAGTGCTTAAGAGTTCTAAAGTGTCTATGGGTGTAATAAAACTTTCAAAAGTGCCTATTGGTGATATTTTTTCTATTTTTTATTGATACACAAATAAAATTTGTGAATGTATTGGATATACCAATAATTATCCATTAGCTTTCTTGGTAGATAAGTATTGGATAATGCCAATGATTATCCATTTTCTTTAATTTTAATATTTTGATTTTTTTTTGGTTTAACCGACTTTGGTTTACTATAAATATGAGGGTGAATCATTTGTAAAGAAGAAGAACAAAATAATAACAATATTCTCAATAACTCTCTCGTACACCTTCACTCTCTCTCTCTCTCTCTCACCTCTTTGAATACCATATAAGAAAAACCAATATACATATAAATATCAAACAAATATAAACAATATTTAGTACTTAACACGTTATCAGCATGATCGCCTCTGTTTCCTAATTCGTTCCAATACCGAAAAGGTAAGGTTTATTTATATTTATTTAATTTAAGTTTTAAATATTTTTCGAAAGGACAGGCACCGCCTGTCAATTTGAATTCATGTTTCTTAAATGACAGACACTACTCGTCAAGTTTTTAATTTATGCTTATGCTAACAATCTAACTATTTTAATTTATGCAAGCTAACCTTTATTTTACGTTATATGCTAATTCAGCGCACAAGATGGCTAGACCGTCACGCAAAGCTAACCGTTTATTTTTTATATGTCTTGTTATTCTTAAATTTTTATTTCATTTATTTAAAAGCAAAATTTTAAATAACTTTGTTAAATTAAACATACAGTTATCATGTCAAATTTGGCGAAGCTCGAAATTATTGCCCTTGATATTTCCGGAAAGAATTATATGACATGGGCAATAGGTGCAAAAATATACCTAAAATCGAAAGGGCTTCTTGAAACCATAGATGGTTCAANAGGAGAAAAAGGCAAAAGCCATGATGTTTCTCCGCCACCATATTCATGATGGTTTAAAAGATGAATACATTATAAAAGAAGATCCTGCAGATCTTTGGCAATCTTTGAAAGAAAGGTTTGATCACCAGAAATATGTGATCTTACCGAAAGCCAAGCATGAATGGTTAAATCTCCGGTTCCAGGATTATAAAAGCGTGAGTGAATATAACTCCGCTTTATTTGGAATTACTTCC
>OVAN01006167.1:0-21876 GCA_900406275.1 Anastatica hierochuntica | reverse complement strand
ATTATGCGCCACTACTGTCGAAGATGGGTTAACCGGTCTAGAAGCAGTGGACCGAGCCGATCTGTTATGGAGAACCCGTGAGGCCCAGATTGAGGATGAGGATCTTCTGGAGATGGTCGAGAAGGGGGTCATTGGGTACAGCAAAGTGACCAATGGAACGGTCTTGTTCAGAGGTAGAGTCTGTGTACCAGACAACCAAGAGCTGAGAAAGGAAATTCTGCAACAAGCTCATTTCTCAAAGTTCTCAGTTCACCCAGGAGTGGGCAAAATGTACCGAGGTTTGAAAAGGTATTATCACTGGGGCGGAAAGAAAGGGGATGTAGCCACATGGGTTTCGCAGTGTCAGACATGGCAACTAGTAAAGGCAGAACATCGAGTACCAGGCGGTCTTCTTCAGGATTTACCATTACCACAATGGAAGTGGGATATGGTAACCATGGATTTTGTCACCGGTCTGCCATCTACCACAGGAGGTAGAAACGCGATTTGGGTAATCGTCGACCGGTTGACAAAAAGTGCCCATTTTCTGCCAGTAAAAAGGATTGACGGTGCAGATAAGTTAGCGGAGAAGTACATCAATGAGATCGTCAGATCGCATGGGGTTCCAGTCAATATAGTATCCGACCGAGATGTCAAGTTCACATCCATGTTCTAGTAAGCGTTTCAGAAAGCTTTGGGCACCAAGGTACACTTCAGTACAACCTACCACCCGCAAACCAATGGGCAATCGGAAAGGACGATTCAGACCCTAGAGGACATGTTGCGGTCGTGTGTACTCGAATGGGAAGACAGTTTGTCTAAGCACCTACCATTGGTGGAGTTCGCTTATAACAACAGCTACCATTCTAGTATAGGGATGCCACCCTATGAAGCTCTCTACGGAAGACCATGCAGGACGCCCCTGTGCTGGTCCGAAGTGGGGGAGAGCAGAGACCTAGCGCCCGAAATCATAGAGAAAACGAAGCAGCAGGTTGAGATGCTTAAACAACGGCTAAAGGAAGCCCATGACCGCCAAAAGAGTTACGCAGACAACCGTTGTCGGGAATTGGAATTCGCAATAGGAGATTTGGTATTCCTAAAGATGAGAAACTTCCAAGGAGGGAAGCAAGGGAAGGGTAAGAAAAAGTTGAGACCCAGATTCATGGGGTCGTACCCCATTGCTGAAAGGATAGGAGCAGTTGCCTACAAGTTGGATCTACCGGCCGAACTAGCAGACTTCCACAATGTCTTCCATGTGTCAGTGCTGAGGAAAGTCATCAGGGAACCAGAGTTGATTTTGCCTAATCCGCCGCCAAGTCTGCAAAAGAACTTCGCAGTTCAGAGCCTACCCGCAGAAATCCTGGAAAGAACAGAGAAGGAAGTTCAGGGTAAGGTTGCGACTATGGTCAAAGTCAGATGGACGGGAGACAGTATCCAGGAAGAAACCTGGGAAGTCGAAAGTGACCTAAAAAGGGATTATCCAGAATTGTTCGAAAGATCCGGAAGGCAACCGGAGGACATTCAGGATTCGAGGACGAATCCCATAGAAGTGGGGCAGAATTGTAATGACCCCGACCCGGAATCGGGATTAAACCGCGTCCATCAGCCCGGTCCGGTTCAAACCAAAGGGATCAATTTAGCAGAACCGAAAACCCTAGGGTTCCCCGCGTCTCCGTCTCCCTATTTAAACGCATCTTCGACTCGAGAAATGCACCATCCTGAAACCCGTAGCGAAGCTCTGTCGAAATCTCTCCCTGAAACCGCAAACCCTAGCCTCTGAGCCGCAACCGAGCCGCCGTCGCCTCTCCCCGAGTCTACCCGTGCGCCGCAACCATCACACGAGCCTTCCCCGTCGCCGTCATCACTTCCCGAGCCACCGCAGCCCTAGTTGACCGCCACATCGCCAATCCTGGCCGTCGATCGAGCTTTTCCACTGTTGCCTCCGTCGATCAAGCCAACCGAGCCAACGATCGAGCCGATTCCTCCCACCCGAGCCTCGCAACCGCCGATCCGAGCCTCTCAGTCCTTACCCGAGCCCGATCGCACCTCCCTGCCGCCGTCACCGTCGAACCGTGAGTCGCAGACCACCGTCGAGCGCCGTGAGCCCCCGACCGAGCCTCCTCTCCGTCGTTCAACCCGCGCAGCCATCACGTTCTCGAAACCGCGGGTCTCCCGTTGCGTTTCCGCCGCCGCCGCTAATCGCAAGGTCCAGAAGTTCAGTAGTTGTTCCGGAAGTCTCCTGTGTCCAATCTCCGGATCTGAAGTTGCCAAGGTGAGGTGCTATTCCCGTAGCAATCCCCCGTAGAATTTCCTTAGGATGTTATTCATTGCTAGCATAGGTTAACTCGTCTTGATTGTTGTCCTGCTTGAGAGTCGAGTCAGTCTGCGTGATATTGTGCTAGAGATCTAGGAAATTGAACTAGTGTACTAGGATGTGATGCTATGCGTTTTGAATGAGTTGTGGGAGTGTGATCGCCCCTAGAGAAGTGAAAGAAAGCTCTGAGTCCACACAAACCGGGGAGATGGAGTGTGAGTTTAGCCGGTCACTGTGGTGGTTGCTACAGGTTAAGGCGTTTATGGAGAAAACTGGGGGCTTTGTTTAGGACATATTTGTATGTCATGTGTGCTTGTGATACAATAGGTGTCTGCTTGGTGTTAATTCTATGTTATCTGTGAATGCATGTTAAGTCTGTTCTGAGGCGTTGCGTGTCTAG
Organism: Anastatica hierochuntica; assembly: GCA_900406275.1. Taxonomy (NCBI): domain Eukaryota; kingdom Viridiplantae; phylum Streptophyta; class Magnoliopsida; order Brassicales; family Brassicaceae; genus Anastatica; species Anastatica hierochuntica. The sequence goes on along the minus strand of OVAN01006167.1, from coordinate 19,183 downwards.
CAATTCCATGTCTCACTGGGTGATTCCCCTGTCACTCACCCCTCTCTTCCCTCGTCCCTCCCCCTTTTTGTCCCTGCAGGTGATTATAACGAGCATCTAGACGGATGATGGAGGAACTGGATTGTTCACTTGGGACCGGGTTTTTAATTAAGTTGTTTTCCATGTCTTGATTCGGTTTTAGTACTCTTTTAGTTATTATGTTCTTTTTTGTGGTTAGGAGACTCCATTCACATAGGAACTCTGCCTAGCAACAAAATGGATTTGTCCTTGTGATGGATGTTTTAGACTCGTGTTTAATTTAAGGTTTTATTACAGTGCTCTGGGAGATTGTTTGCGAAGGGGAAGTTAGTGGAAAAGTTAACAGATCCGGGAGGGACCTTGGCCAGGTGAACCGGGGTGTTACAAATCATCTTCGGCGCTTTGTCTTGATGCCGGCGGGCGTGTCTGCCCGCGTCGACTTTGGTTCTCCCGTCCATTACATATCATCTCTCTGACTCCTATTTTGCTCACTCTTCTGCTAGCTTTTGTGCTCCTTTCAATGGCCGACAATGACTCTCGGAGGTAGTCCCCGACGAGATGTCAGACCCGACAGAGAAGCTTCTTTTGGAACATAAAGCTATCTTCTTGGAGGTGCTTAAAATCTGACTTACAAGAAAAGTTGTCGATTAAAGATGGTTCGATTGGATCTCGTCGTGATGGCTTCGACAGAGATTCTAAAATCTCCTCTATGTTCCGACGCTATATGTTTCTGGTGTTTCCCACAAAGGTAGTAGTGATGGGTCTTGTTAGTCTCCATGCCATTTTTTCAACTCTGCGTAGATCTCGTATTTCTCCTCTTCGCTCCTTGTTGGTGACGGCGATACTCTGCCGGATTGAAGATCCTTTCCTTTGCCTCCGTTTGTGCATCTTGTGTCAACCTAGATCCAGAAGATGCTCCATCATTGACGCTTTTCCGACGACCAGTTCTGATATAGCTTCAGATGTCTTCATCAGTCGGCCAAACATCGTGATTTCTTGTTTCTCGGACTGTCGAGAAGATACCCACCAAAGCTTGACCAGATTCGATTGAGTCCTTTTGTTAACTGGGGATAATTTATCTCCGGGAAATCATGGAGGTTCTTCCTTTTTACGGCGCCATGACTTATCACCACTAAGACTTCTCTTGGCCTCAGCTCGTGAACCTCTGTTTATGCCAAGCATCTACGATCTCTATACGTTTAAACCCGTTATACATGGTTTCCATGTCCATGAAACCAATATCTATCATCCATCCGTCGGAGGTTAGCTTACAAGCACCTCCCTCAAATCCGTCAACCCATGACAAAGAAGATTATTCTGGTGCCTCATGTTTGTTCTTATCAGACATAAAGGATCCCCCTGCTAGTGAAAATGGCAAAGAGACCTCTGGAATTAGTGTCTTCCGTTCACCAGGCTCATCAGAGTAGTCATGGTCAAGTTTCTTCTTGTGTTTAGTCAACCGAGGCTTAAACATTCAAAGTCCTCCACAATGGAGTGTAAATTATTTAATCTCATAATCAGTCGAACTATTGAGTTTATTTTGACCGTTTTAGAGAGATCCAATTAACAAATGGGAGTATCTTAATCACTCTAAGTTTGAGCTTATAAGCTTTGAGTACTATAATTTGAGTTTATCATATTTAAGCATTTCAACCACTTTGACTTCTTCTTTCGTGGAGGTGTCTTTCCTCTTGTCAAGAAAATGCTCATACCCACCAACCGATATGTGCAGTGCCTATATCATTGGGAGAAAGTTGTTTTCATATCAATGTGTTGTAAACAACAAAACCTATAATCTCCAGTACGGTTCTACCAGAGACCGCATGTTTTTTTTTGACACAAATCAGGATTATGCGCTGGCATTTAGTGAGTTTTTTTTTGCCTTGGTGGAGCCTTAGCGTTTTGATCTTCATGCTTAGATCTCTGCTCTCTCTCTCGATAGATCATTCTGGCTCTCAAAGCGGCGAAGCTCTCTGGGGAAGTTTTCCATCGCTATCTCCGGCTTGATATACAGATCTAAGTCTTTGATTCCAGCAGCGTTCTCCTATCTAGAATGGCTTGTCGTAGATATGACCTGCTCTGGTATAGCGTCATAATTCTCGTATGTCTCTTTGTCGAAGCATCAAAGTAGCGGTAGTTCATCCCTTGTCGTTTTTGGTGATTGTCGCTCGTCGTATAGCGATTTACAAGAGCCCTTTTATGGCGGAGATGTTGACGATTCTACCAACAGAAGGCGTTTCCCAGGTCCATCACTGTCAAGTGACTGGTTAAGTCGGGTATGGCCCAGTAATATTTGGTTGGGTTCTATTGTTACATCAAATGTAATAAATTATTTGGAATTGTTATCCTCCCTTATGGAGAGGTTGGATTTAAACCCATCAAATCTAATAAATGGGTCTTACATAATTGGTTTATGCACATTTCACATCTTTTTGGATAAATATGTCGATGTGTTAAACTCCGCCATCGTAATCTACTCAAGAGTAACTAATAAAAGATCCAAAGTCCATAGTTTCCATTTCTTGTCGGCCATAGATATCATTCTCTTGTCGGCACTCTTCACGGTGTGTTTACATGCCGAGCCGACAAATTTTGTCCCATCGATCATAGATGTCATTCTCCATATGTGAACGTTAAAGGGATAATAAACCCCAGGTTGGAGAATACCAATTTTGGTGATGAGGAAATCTTCTCCTTCAAATCTGGGGTAGTCTCTATTTCCTCCATAGTGGATTGTATCTTCAAGTCAAGACCTTTAAACTTAAAAATAACTATTATCCTGGCTAGTTTACTCGTGAATAAATGTGTCGAACTACTCTGTCTATATGCTCAAATCTCAGGAGTTTTCAAGATTAAAAAATAGAAGGATGTTCTCTCTCTAATTCTTTCGTCTTTTTGAGACTATTCCCTCATCCTTGATACTATTTCGTGCTTGACTTTATTGTGGATTCCTCCTAAGCCTGGCAAAGATATGAATATTCAAGGGTTGTGGGTCGCGAGAGTTCTCTCTCGTCTTGTTGGTGGTCACCCTTTTCAGGGATATAGTGTTTTGGCACTCTTGGCGCAAACATGGAGTTTTAAAACCACAGAGACCTTCGTATCTCATTCGTAGCATTGATGTTTTTATTGGTTGGAAAGAAGCTTTCAACTATTTACTTGCATTATTGATGAAGCATTTGACTATTTATCCTTCTTTTTTTCGATAGATATATCTTCTATCTTCTGTGCTTATTGTCTTTCTCATAATTCACTAGCACGCTTAGTAACTTTCACCCTTGTAAGATCAGCGGGTCTCTTTGGAATCTTTCTAGCGGAGATTCTTGTACCGCATTCTTAATGAAAAGGGTTTCGGCCAAAAAAAAGTAAAAATCAACCAATGCCATGCGAACCAAACTATCATATTAGCGATTCTTAAGAAAATAACAAACAAAGAAGACAATACTCAATAAAATATAGCCTTCGAACGATAAATCAAAAACTTCTCGATTTCACTAAAATTGACCAAATTAAGCCATTCCAAAACAGTATGGGCTACAACCCATAACCTCCATTTTGAAACATAAAATATGCTATTTTAGCGCTGATTTTCAGTATGGTAGGAGACATTCTTCTCGTAAACGGTTAACCAATTTCCATTTCCGTTTTCCTAAATACACAAACGACGGCGTCATGGCCAATTCCTAACAAAATTCATGTGTTTTTTATTACCTATCTTTTACATTAGCTTTCAGCATCTTCCTATCTTGATTTTACACCATGGCACTGTAAGTTAAGTTTAGAGAGATTCTTTGTTACTGGTTATTTTTTCTTTTGATTTTTTGCAAATTTGAGTTGTAATAAAAAAAATTCAAAACTAAATCATTTATTGCCTAAAAATCAGTTCGGAAACAAGTCATTCTTTGAACTAAACAAGTTGTACTAATGATCTAATGAACAAAGAGTCAGTGCTTGACTATAGTTTTACTAAACGGAAATGCTATCGTGTGAGTCATGTAGCTAGGACAACCATATCCCCCGAGTATCCCAATGACTCAGAGCTATTCAACAACTTGACAAACATAACTTTCTCATATAGGGGCTTGGTAAGCTTGGATTAGACTCCTCTTTCAGGCCTAATAAGAAGGAATCTCCGTGATTATGGTTTCCCTTTTTCCTGCTTTCTATAGAAAGATATAAAAAGAGAGTATTTATATCCTCTAGTTGGAAAATTGGATCAAATGTGTTGAGGATAAATATGTTTTCCTCTGCTCCTTGCTCCAAAATCCATGGTTACATGGCCAATGAGAAACGCTATAAAAGGCCTCTGTAGGGCCTGGATGAAACACTACTCCAACAACCAAGGGATAATGTTGTCATAAAAAAAGAAACATACCATAATTAGTGCAACCGACTCAACAAAATGCAATCAACACAGATATGAGGAAATATTCCTATTATCCATGAATATCTACGAATATCTATGAGATATTCACTGAATATACGCGTTAGTATACTATAAATAAAGAAACCAAAAACATAAGTTCAACATCTACGATATACGACCAGAACACTCGACGCAAGCAAGGCATCTACACGAGAAATTAGAATTCTTGCTCTTGCTTCCTTGTAAACCTTACTTTTACCAAAATATCAATAAAGAACACACTTCGATTTTTCTTTCCGTAGTAGCACAACAAGCCTTGCCCTAAATTTACCCTAACAGTTTGGCACTAGAATGAGCGGGTTAGATTTGAGACTACAGATAATGAGTGGATTGGAGCTTGATCATGCTACCAACATCAACGACTAAACTACAATTGATGACATAACCATGATTCAACAAGAAACCAACTCTCTAGGGGACATGGACAAGCAAAACACTCAGATTGTTAAAACGCGGTGGAAGAAGTAAAGGTGATGAAGGTCTAGATGAAAGAATATACTCAGTAGTTGGCCAAACATGTCAAAAAGATCATCCAGCTGGAGAACAACAACATGGTTCTTTGAGAAGAGAACTCAACCTTCACTCTAGCAAGAGGAGCCACAATGAAAAGTACCAAAGATTCCAAGTCATGATAAACCCAATGCAATCCTAGAACACGCCTTCCACAAAGGATGATCCCTTTTGCACGTGCATAAGAAGGAACGATACTGCCCACAGAGCTACCCATTCTCCCGAAGAATTGATAATCATTGAGGGGGTAACCTTTCTGGCTAGACGTTACCCCAAAGCAGAGGAAAGACCGAGCATGAGCAAGTGTTGGGGAAGAACGTGACCCAAAGTGTGTTGGATGCGTCCCTCTTGGAGGAAACATTTTCCAAATTACTAGAAGAACATCATACTTTGATTGAGCGTCTTCTTGGATAGCACCACCAATCAAGAAAAGGGCTCGGAACTCATATATATATTTCTTCTCGGATGAGATTACCTCCATGGAGATAGCCAATCACATGGCTCAGAACAAACAACGCATGTTCACTGTGGCTATACAAAGGGAATACCAAGAGGTCTTGATGTGCAAAGGTTTTGGGTCCATCTTAATATGGTCACCACCGCAATCTTTCGTTTTTCTAATGGTTCACACTTCTCATTCACACAGCTTATGAATCTTTTCACTGAACAGTTTACGAGCAGCAAGAGCCTGGAAAGAACGGAAGACTATCTCACCGAAGTTTTTAAACAACACTCTGAACGTCTATGAAACTATGTTGTCCACTTTAACGAGGAGAAATTGTCCATTCCTAGATGAAATATTTCCACCATCATCTCCGCTTTCAAAAGAGGGTTGCTCTACAGTGGAAATCAATACAAAGAGTTTACCAAGTGTCAATGTAAGACTATGGAGAAATTATTATCCCGAGCCTAGGAGCACATCAAGTGCGAAGAGTACCTGGCCTACTGTAACACATGTTTGGTCAAGCAAGAATCAAGAGTCGTCAGGAAGGGAAGAGGTGATCATTATGAGAAACCTTACAACAAGCCAGAGAAAGAATCATCCGACAAAGGTAGTTCAAGGCGAAACCACCGACTAATGACCATCATGTAACCACTTGGCCAGACGCCTCCAATTTATCCATCACGGGAGACAAGCTCGTATTGTGGTAGATGGGAACCTAGGTGACTTGGCCACAAAATGTGAGAGTGTTGAATTCCCAGAGAAACCCTGCTAAATGGTGAGTCTTCCAGCAAGACCACAGACATCTAACAGAATATTGCATCTCCCTGCGCATGGAGTCAATGAGCTATTAAAGAAAGGACATATGAAGGAGTTTATGCCGCAAAAGGCCAAGGAGCACTTTGAAAATAGAGGTAATGGCAAGATGAATGATATAACACTCCTCGCTTTGTCACCATGATGCAACCGTGAAATCCAAGTGATCTCCAGAGGTTCAGAAGTGAGCGGCATAACCCATGCCACGACGAAGAGAAGCACCAGAACCGCCTGAATCAACCAAGGAGAATTTGAACCAAAACACATGATCATCTAAGGATATCTTATAAGCTTTGCGCTCCGTGAGCAAGGGGGAACTTAGTGCCTATCACGTCACACTAGTGAATACCCTGATCATAGCAAATTGTTTGGTTTAAAAGATCTTAGTGGACAACGACAGCTCAACAAACATCATGTTCATGTAAACCTATAAGGACCTTGGATTAGAGGTAGATACTCTGACTCGAAAGACGATGAACTTGGTAGAACTCAAAGGGAAAATTAAACAAGCATCCAAGAAATCACCTTGCCCGTGTAATCAGGGGGTGAACAATCTGTGAAATACTTGGTGGTTAAATGCGCCTCATTCTGCTACACGATATTGGGACATCCTTGGATCCATGATATGGGATCCATGCCCTCTACCGTTCATTGGATAATAAAATTACTTACTCCATGGGGTACTTGGGAAATAAAGGGAGATTAATAACACCAATATTTTACCACTTTTCGTATAGATTTTAGTATGTTTTATTAGAGTTTTTAAGCAACTTTATGCATGAAAAGGTAATTTTCCTATATTTTTAGTGTTTTGAGATTTTTCAGGTCAAACTATGTATTTTGGAGCGTTATGGAGCTAATTGGAGCAAAAGCTAGTTTCTGGACAGTTTCCGAGCATCAGAAAAATCATCCAAGATGAAAGTCTTTACACCGTTGGATTTTGATGAAATTCGAGCAGGAGCTAGATAATTGAGTTAGCTTACATATGGACATGATTTGATATGATTCAGAGTTGAGGAACCAGAGTTATACAAAATATATTGAAGACTGGTCCTGCTGGCTCGCGAATGAATGATGCGTAGGAAGGCTAGAACTAAAGGATCACTACTTTGGTTTCAATCAAGATTTAAACAAGACCAAAGTGGATGGACTACAAGTATTTCCAAGCCCAAGATGTCACATGAAAGCCCTTCTACAAGAAGCCTAAATTGAAATGCCCGTCAGGCCCGATTTTAACCAAACTGACCTAAAGTAGGACAAAGGTCTTTTATACTTTTCTTTAGCCTTTAGATTTCGTAGAGTTACATTCTTTAGGTTAGATTGGAACCTTAAGGAGGCAGGGACGAGCCTTTTGGGGTCGTGCCCTTCCCATCTCAGGGCTTCATTGTTCTTTCATCGTTTCAGCAATAAAACTCTGTTTCATCGTTCTTCTATATCTCTAATTAATTTAATGCTTAATTATCTTTGTTTATGTGTGTTTTACATGTTCAATCTAGAGTATTTTTCTAGGTAGACAATAGGTTATCACGAGTTCATGATCTAGGTTGTTTACAGAATCAAATCTATTAAGGTTTATCACTAACGTTATCACTGTTGTTTGTATTCAATGTTGTCTCACTTTCTAGGCCAGTTGGTGAGTAGATCTATAGTGGTATCCATTCCAAAAGCTTGAATTACCACTGGAACTAGAATTTGGTGAACAAATCTATTTAGACTTCAAAAGTAGATCGATCTAGAATTGTGAACAATTAATCAATCACACATAGTTAATGCATACTTGTCTTCTACAAGGACCGTGTGAAAGTCGAGCCTCTTGGTTGTTTATTAGTATAATGCCCCTAACCTCAAAAGTGGAGAGGGTATAATTATGGTTTATGTTCTATAACTAATCTAAAACATCACCCGAAAGTAGAACCCTTGCATGCTAGTTTACGTTCCCTACAATTTCCTATTTGTCTAACGTTTATCTTTCATTGATATTTCCTTTTCTTTTACATTCTGTTTTTTTTTTCTTTAAACCATATAAAAACCAAAAACCTATCAACATTTTTTTCTTCTTAGGTAATTCTAAAGTCCATAGATCCTTAGTGCAGTTCTCGTTCTTGTGGGATCAATACTTGAAGTACCACAACTACATTGTGCACTTGCAGTTGTAGTGTGGTTTTTTGGGTGAAACTTGACACACATCAATCTTTTTGGCATTTTTGTTGGACACTTGTTAGTTTTCTAAGGACTTCGATCTAGGATTAGTCTAGAAATTTTTTCTGTTCTTTGCTTTTTATTTTTCTTTTTTCTTTTTTCTAATTTTTTCTTTTACTATTCACTTTTTCCTTTTTGTGTCTTTTGTTTTCAGGAAATACAATAGAGAATCTTAACTTCCTACTTACAGAGGCCACAAAATCTTGGAGCTACAGCCATCATGATCATCAAAAATTCTTACATAAAAGAGAAGAAGAGTTGTACTTTCGCAGAAATCGATCTTGGTTCGATTTGGAGGAAGATATCTGTCAAACTCAACAAGAGTATGGTTGATGGCTAGGATCCAACAGTCAACCTACAATTGGAGAGTATTTTCTAGTTCCTTTTCTACTAAAAAATAATCATAATCATCATTCATACCAGCAAGCATGGGCTCAATCTCAGGAGAATCGAAAGAACTTCGATAACTATGAGTTTCCGAGATTTTCAGCACATGTGGTTCATCGTCAAAGCCACATTTTCACACCTTACCAGCCACGTCCAGAGCCTTATCAAGATCATAATCACGTGCCAATGTAGTTTCTTAAGTGGAAAATTGAAGACTTGGTGGTACAACTCATCGAAGATGAAAGAGAAGCGAATGAAACGTTCAAAACGAAGCTCGATAGCATGCACTTCGACCAAAGTAAGAAGTTTAGAGACCTTAAAGCTAAACTTCAAACCCTTGAAGACTCTTTAACTGCAGTAGAAGAGTCCATCAAGAAAATATCCTCAGCCCATTCCAAGGAAGATCTTCAAATCAAAGAAACCGAAGAAATCGAACAAACCGAAGAAAATTTAATTGTGACATCAAATGGAAGAATGCTCATGCATAAAGAGGAGCACATGGAGAATCCTATGTCTACTGATTCTAATGACATTCTGAGTCATTATTTTGAAGTCAATATGATTCACAAAGACCTTCTTATGAAGAACAAGAAGTTAGATGGCGAAAATTTCGCCATCAAAATCGATGAGATCAACACTCAACATGGAGATATCAAGCACTTCATCAAGCTGATTATGAGAAATAAGGACTATGATCCTCATATACTTCATGCTTGAGGAGCAAAGCTTGATGGTTTGTACACTTACCTTGAAGAATATGAAATAAAACGTGTAGAGAAAACACTAGTTCTTACACGCTTTGAAGATGTACGTCATGACTAGCAAGGAGAATGGCTGACCATGATGATTCAAGGGTTGTACAGCCATATTTTACCCCAACCATTGCTGCATCATGTGTCTTGGATGATAACCTTGACGATCCAAGTTACAAAATCGAGTTTAGAAACTCGGTTTGCTCACAAGCAAGAAGATATTTTCAGAACTGAAAGTGGAGTCATGGAGACATTAATAGATGCTAAAGATGAGTATAAATGCATTATGAAGCTCATAAATATCAGCAAGGAGTCTTTCTATTATGCATCACCTCCTCAATCCCATCCAAGACGATATTAGGATCCGGAACCAATTTCATGGAATCAATCAGAGTGGGAAGCTCTAAAACTCATTGAGATCTTTGTTGAATCATTGGGATGCAACTCAAGGGTGTGACGAAACTCTTATTCGGGCAACCACATTACAAATAACCCATGGATCGAACTAAAGACCTTAAACAAGCGCTTTATGGGAGGCAACCCATATGTTCTTTAAAATTTTTATTTTATTTTCATTCTTTTGATTTTTAGGATTTGATCTTAAGATTAATTGATGTTATATTTGGTATCATTTTATTTTTAAAATTTTTTTACAAGTTTTTACACTTTTTTTTCGTAGGAAATCACTGCGCAGTTGAAGAAATTGGTGAAAATTGCAATCCGGACACGTTCGGGTACGTTCGGACCTTGTAAAAAATGCCATCAGTCCTAGGGAGCATTCCCACCTGTCCAGAGACCAAAAAGAGCAACGACCCGGTATCACGGACCAAAAGCCTCAACCATTCATGGCACATTACCCCCACAAACGGTCGCGTGCTTCCCGAAGGCAAAAACATGTTCCAAGCCTCACGCAACCTGGTGCCATGCTCCTCCTGCCCAGCATCTTTCAACACCTCCAGCAGCGGCCCATGGAGTCCCCCAAGACCGGCCGCCTGCTCCTTTTAACCTCCCGACTGGTGTCATAGTCCATGTGCCTCAAATGGGCGTGGCACTTAACCTCCAACACCGGCCGCGATCTATCCTTTGTCCAACTATGGTTCCAGCACCTCTGCCAATCGGTCAGACCACATAAGACAATCCCATGACCAGAAGGCAAACAACCTTACCATCCAACCATTCGGGATTACCATATAGCCGCGGGAAAGCATCCAAACACGTTCGGAAACGCGTTTTCTTGACCGGATCAATACCAAACTCAAAATTTTCAAGAAGCAGCACCTAAATCACGTTATATGCATCAAATTATGATGTTTTGAAGGCTGGGACATTCACAACACAAAGCACACACTTGGAGCTTGACAGCTTCTCAAACCGAGCAATTTTTGCAACCGAGCCAAACAATATCCGCCAAGTAAGGAACTAACCATACTTTTTCCAGTACGTACTAAAGATCATAAAGAGTATTTTGAGACGTCCATTCACTCCTATAAACCCTAAGACTCAAAGGCGAGGCTATGGAGACGATATTGCAAGAAAATAGAACATAAAGGAAATTTGAGGAGTATGAGTTTCAATCAAAGCCTAGGTGTATTTGACCAATACAAGAATTATTTTGAGGCTACAATAGATTTGATCAAGGCGGAGCCACACTTCACACGCATTCAAAGGCTCAAAAATGCGATCAAATGGACGAGGAACGCAACCAGAGCATCTCAAGAGAAATCTAAGTCAAACTAACTTTCATGCCAGATGAGAATCATCAAATACTTCCAGAAAAATGTGAGGGATTGGCTGGCAAAGACGATCAAAAAATTTTGGCTCAACGGAGGCATAAAATCGACGAATTCGGTTTATTCAAAACTCTTATCTAGGGGTTGAATCAAGTCTTACCACTGAATATGCCTAAAAAAGTGGGAAAAATACGAAGAACTGCCCAAACGATTTTGGAGGCACTCACATTTCATTTCGGAGATCCCGATTGAGCCAAAAACAGAAGAAAACTTGGCCAAAGCAAAACCGAGCTCCGCCAAGTGAACCAAGCTATCAAATGTAAGATTCACCATTAAATAGCCCGGTTTTCCATCAAACGAGCCAAACTGAGCTTACCGAAGACCAAACTCGCCCTAATCATGTAAGGCAAGAGCTCTAGCCTTGTAAAATTCATTTTTACTAAAAAAATATTCTATTTTACTGTGGAGATTCATTTTGGTTGAAGCATTCTTCACGGATTGCAAAACGGCCAAACGAGCTAAATTTCGGTTTACCGACACATCACATATGATCGTATACATTCTCTAAAATCTCGACCAGTAGCTAAGTGTTTCTTATTCCCTATCTTTTTAATTAGTTTTCAGTATCTTCCTCACTTGATTTTTCACCGGGACGGTATAAGTTAAGTCCGGGGGAATTGGTATTGTTACTAATGCTTCTTTTTCTTTCTTTTTGATTCTTTTTCGTAGTTTTTGAGTCATCTTAAAATATTTTCAAAATAAAAATGTTTTGTTGAGTCAAAATTAGTCCGGAAATGAGCTTAAATTTTAACTAAATACGTTTCTAATGACTAGTGTCTCTAGTGTTTGTGTTTGACTCAAGTTTTACCGAACGGGATAACCCAAATGGATCAACCAACCGAGGCACCATATCACTTGATATCCGGGTAACCCTTAGCTACTCAAAATTAAATGAAATTACTTTTCTCTTCTTGGGGCTTGGTATATATTGAATCGGATTCCTCTTCAGACTTGTCAATATTAAGTCTATGGTTCCCCTCTTTCCTGTTAATAAAAATCTTCAGAACGATGCTTATGCTTATTGTTAATTTCGGAACCAATAAAATCCAAATGTGCTTAAAAGAAAAAAATAAAGAGATCGATAGAAAAAATAAAATGATACCCTAGAAAATTAGGAAAAAATTAGTTCTCAAAGAGGCTGATAGAAAAAATAAAATGACACTCTAGAAAAGTAGGAAAAATTCAGCATCTAAAAACCATTTAGAAGTGAATAAGGAAGAGGAAAAGAATCAATTATTGGCTGAATTTTTTTAGGATTCTGATTAAGTTTGAGTCAATGTGTTCTTTGATCGATACTCCGTCGAAGAGACCGCACGCTGTAAATTTAGGGAGTAGTGATGGAAAACTTGGGTCACTCTTGTTGATTGTGAATGAACCGGGGACGTTGTTTAGTTTGTGGTGAAAAATGGGGTTCTTCCTCAATGTCACCGCTGATATATAGTGGATTTCGTCAGTTTAAGTTGCCAATATGTTCTGGAAGTTCAGGTAAGTTTCCATTTTTTCAAATCTCTTCTCTATTCTTCGTTTTCTTAGCTTGAGGACTAGATGGAAGCTACGTCCAGGGGAGTTGATAACACCAATATTTTACCAATTTTCCTATAGATTTCAATATGTTTTCTTAGTGTTTTAAAGGAAATTTATACATGAAAATGTATTTTTTCCTATATTTGTAGTATTTTGAGTCATTTCAGGTCAAACTATATATTTTTGAGCATTATGGAGCTAATTGGAGCAAAAACTAATTTCTAGACAGTTTTGATCATCAGAAATATCATCCAATATGAAAGTCTTTACACCGTTGGATTTTTATGAAATTCTGACAGGAGCTACAGAATTGAGTTAACTTTCATATGGAAGTAGTTTGACATGATTTGGAGTTAAGGATGAAGAGTTATAAAGAATATACTGAAGACTGGTACTGCTGGCTCACGAATGAAGGATGTGTAGGAAGGCTAGAACTAAAGGATCACGACTTTGGTTTCTATCAAGACTTTAACACGACCAAATTGGATGTATTACAAGCCTTTGCAAGCCTAAGATGTCAAGTGAAAGCCCTTCTACAAGAAGCCAAAATTGAGAGGCCCGATTTTAACCTAATTGACCTAAAGTTGACAAATGCTATTTATACTAGTTTTTAGCCTTTAGATTTCGCAGAGTTGCATTTTTTAGGTTTTATTAGAAGCTTAAGGAGGCAGGAACGAGCTCCTTGGGGTCTTCCCCTTACCATCTAAAAACTTCATTGTTTCTTTCATCGTTTCAGCAATAAAACTCGGTTTCATCGTTCTTCTCTGTCTCTAATTGATTTAATGCTTATTTATCTTTGTTTCTGCGTGTTTTACATATTTAATCTAGAGTACTTTGCTAGTTGGACAGTAGGTTATCACGATTTCATGATCTACTTTGTTTAGGGATTCAAATCTGTTAGGGTTTATCATTAACGTTATCACTTTTGCTCATATTCAATACTATCTCACTTCCTAGGCCAGTTGGTGAATAGACCTATAGTGGTATTGGTGTAGCTTAGGTTACGTGTTTTGCAAGAAACCTATTGATTCTGAGAATACTTAGGATTCGAGCTTTCTTGTACACGTTGATAGTCAAAGACTATGGCCGAAAACAAGAAAACAGAGAGTTTGTAAAGCTCTTGTTTATTAAATCAAAGAGAAACGTGGCTCACAACAACTATGGAAACATTCTTATATAGTAAATAAAACCCTAATCCTTATTCTGAAAGGATTCGACTCTAGTCTTTATCCTTAACAAAAAATTAAATAATTAAAAGTAATTATCTTAAAGAAAAGCCTAAACGTAAAAAGAAAGCCAAAGTCCAAAAGGAATAGGAATAGCCTGCATCAGGTCACATGGGGTAGAATAAAATTCGCCCTTGAATCTTCAGCTTGATCTTCCGCCATATACGGAACCAAATGACGAACATTAAAAACTTCCGAACAATGCACATGATCATGAAGTTGAAGTTTATACGCATGTGCATTGATTTTCTCGATGATTTCCAATAGGAAAATCTTGCTTGCCTTGAGCTTGTTATACTCGCGAGGAAGAAAACGTTCCTTTGTGAGGACGGACCACACTTTGTCCCCCACATTAAATTGAACATCACGCCGGTGACGATCAATCGCCTCCTTATACTTTGCTGAAGATGTGCTCAAGTTTTCATGAACCTGGGAATGTATATGAGACAAATTGGCCACAAAGTCTATAGCTTCACCATGATCACACGTAATGTCAGGCGTGATGATCAAATTGGTCGCCACTCGTGGCACCAAGCCATACACCAAATGAAAGGGATTGAACGATGTACTTCGATTCACTGCACGGTTGTTGGCAAACTCGGCTTTGCAGAAAACCATGTCCCATGCTCGGATATTTTCCCCAAGTAAACAAAAAAGTATATCTTCTAAAGACCGGTTCGTTACCTCGGTTTGACCATTAGATTGTGGGTGATAAGCCGAACTCATGTCAAGACTAGTTCTTAAGAGTCTCCACAACGAACGCCAAAAGTGACTAAGAAAGTGAGAATCTCTATCAGAAACTATGGACAAGGGTAGGCCATGGAGCCTATAGACTTCACGAAAAAATAATTGGGTCTCTTGCACCGCATCCGTTGTTTTTTACACGAAATAAAATGCGTCATTCTAGAAAACCGATCAACGACGACGAAAATCGATTCATGTCCGCGTTAAGTTCGAGGTAATCCCAAGACGAAGTCTATACTTATGTCGGTCCAAGGTTGTGTTGGTACGAGCAATGGCATATACAACCCAGTATTGGATGCATGTCCCTTCGACTGTTGACAAACCACACAACGAGTGACAAAATGCTCTACATCCTTGCACAAACTAGGCCAAAAATATGAGTCAGGCACTAATTGTATGGTACGATCGTGACCCACATGTCCTTCATTGTGAAGCTCTTTGATAATGCTTAATCGCCAACTACAATTAGGGACACACAATTTTTTGTGACAAAAGATGAAGTCCTCGTGTAAAAGGAAATCAGATCGCTAGCCTTCTTTCAAATCAAACCATATACGCCCGAAATAAGGATCCATAGGATACAAATCTGGAAACGAAGCAAAACCCGGAATGGAAACGTGGAGTGTAGCCAGCATATTATGATGGCAACTTAACACGTCGGTGACCTTATTAGAACGTCCAGACTGGTGTTTAATGACAAAGGTGAATTGTTGAAAATACGCAATCCAACCGACATGTTTTGCGGAGATTTTGTCTTGACTGCTCCAATGCTTTAATGCATCATGGTCGGGATAAAGGATGAATTCTTGATGGCAGAGATAATGATGCAAATATTTAATAGCTTGAACAATGGCAAAGAACTCAACGTCATAAGTGCTATATCGGGCTCAGGATCCTGAAATTTTTTTACCGTAAATTGCAAATGGTTTCCCAAGTTGACTCAAAACCGCATCAATTCCCATTTTACATGCATCTCAATGGAGTTCAAAAAAGATAGAGAAATCTGGGAGAGAAAAAATGGGAGTAGAAACCAACTTATCTTTTATTGCACGAAAGGATTCATAAGCCGCTGAAGTCCATTGAAAGGTCGATTGCTTCATACAATCTATAAGTGGTGTCGTAATGTCGCTAAAGTGTGGCACGAAGCGTCGCTAGAAGGATGCTAGGCCATGGAAGCTGCGGACATCACTGAGAGAATGAGGAACGAGCAAGGACTTAATCGCCTCTACCTTGTTTGGATCCACATCAAGTCCATCACCCGAGACTATGTACCCAAGGAATAATACTTGAGATGCTCCAAACATGCATTTCTTACGTGCTGCGAAAAGTTTCTCACACCGTAAGACTAGAAGAACTTCGCGTAAATGTGTTAGATGTGTGTGCATATCCATACTAAAATGAGTATGTCATCGAAATAGACAACGAAAATTTTTTGATAAATGGACGAAGGGCTTGGTTCATAACACGCATAAACGTGTTCGACGCGTTGGAAAGACCAAACGGCATAACCATCCCCTCGAATAGGCCTTCACGTGTTTTGAATGCGGTCTTCCATTCATCCCTTGGTCGGATACATATTTGATGATAGCCACTCTTTAGATAGATTTTTCTGAAGATGGATGTTTTACCAATCTGATCAAGGAGGTCATAAAGGCGTGGAATTGGAAACCGATAACGAATTGTGATTTTGTGGATAGCACGTCTATCCACACACATGCGCCAAGATTCATCTTTCTTAGGAATAAGAAGTGTTGGTATAGCTGTGGGGCTTAGACTTTCTTGGACATGACCTTTAGATAGGAGCTCTTTGACTTGGTGTCGCAGTTTATCATGTTCGAGTGGACACATCCTATAGTGTGGGCGATTTAGCAGGACGGCGTTGGGCACAAGATCAATATCGTGCTAAATGTCACGAAGAAGAGGTAAACCATCGGGTAACTGATCAGGGAAGACATCCGTAAATGTCAAAGGCAGAGGTACGAAATCTAGTGGAATCTCAGCTTCCGAAACGGGAGATGATGGTGTCGTAATGAGTGCCCACATGTCATCAGTCGAGTCCATTTGAGCCACAAAAACTGCTTTCGAAAGTCTCACAAGCATTTGAGTTTGCTTGGACGCAGCTAGATCACTCGGCACACCATTCGCGTGCTCATCGCTTGCTTGTTCTGGTGAAGTAAAAGAGTAATGGTGCATCCTTGAAACTCAAAACTATATGTATTATGTTTATCTCGATGAGTGACATCTTTATCGTATTGTCAAGGATGTCCTAACTGTTGGTGTCAAAAACGGCCATCTCGAAATCAACGTCCAAGATCGCATCTCTAATCGGACTTACTCGGAAATACGACCAACGTCTAGACTCACCGCCGTCTATACTTAACGTCTTCTAGACTTAGCATCGACTAGACTTACCGTTGTCTAGACTTAACATCGTCTAACCTTACCATCATCTAAACTCACCGTCGTCTAGACTTAATGTCATCTAGACTTATCGACATCTAGATTCACCGTCGTCTAGACTTGCCGTCATCTTGTATTTGTTCATGTTAACCTGTTTTACGAATCTTGTTACTTTATCACCCTTAAATTCACATCGCTTCGCAATCTGTTTCATATTAATCCACTGTCGTTATCAACTTGTTTTGTTTCGTAATCTGTTTACCTTTAGTTTCGTATTTCATATTTACTAATTCTTTAACTCATTGCTTGATCTATCGATCTTTGGCTACAGAGAATCCGTGAACCACATAATATTGACCATGAGAATTTCGGTTCCCACAATTTGGCGCTAGAGAGAGGGGGCACACGCGATATCTTTCACGCTAATTCACAAATCAACCATGAACACCGACGAACAGAACAAACAACCAGCTCGCGAAGGCGACAACGCCGGCGACAACGTTGAAATCACTCTGACGACGAACGTCACTGCGATCAACGCTGATCCAAACATCGCGGGGTTTGAGGAGATCAAAAATATGTTCTCGACTCTCGAAAAGAATTCGGCAGAACGTGACGAACTCACCAACTCTCTCGCAAAACAGGTCGAGGCCTTAACTGCAAGAACCAGGAAAATCCTTCCGCGTGGAGCAACCAGACTCCGTAGAAGAAAACTCAACTTCGCGACTCCGCCTGGAGCACTCCGCGACGCGCAGGAGAAACTATCGGAACAGAATCCCGATGAGATTACACCTGTCGTGACCCAAACTGGCGCGAATGACCTCCCATCTCTTGAAAAAGAAACGGAGGAGCATGAGGCCGAGCGAATCGACCTAGATTTCAGCGACCATATCGAACATACGGACGAGGACGCTGACGTTCACCCGAGAAGGGTGAAGGATCGAGAATCTCGCCGCAATTCTGAGCTCAACGAACACATGACGGAGGAGGAAGAAAACCTCCTCTGGGTCGAGCAGCAAGAGCAGGCTGAACAGCAGGCCAAAGTCGCTAACAGAACGCGCAGGCCTTCTCGCAAAACTGCTAATCACGATCTCGACGATCTTCGTGATTACATCGCAAAGACTGCGGCAGAAGTGAAAGCGGTAAAATCGCAGATCCATCATGCGACCAGCGCTGCGCCAGAGATCGATCGACTCCTCGACGAGGCTCGAAAGACTCCTTTCACTGCTCGCATTACAAATGCGAGGATCTAAGATCCTGGAAAGGTGAAGATCCCAACATATGACAGGACCACCGACCCGAAAGCTTACCTACAGAGTTTCCAGATCGCGCTGGCGAGATCGAAACTCAANNCGAAAAAGACGCTGGCTTCTACCACCTTTTCGTCGAGCATCTCCAGGGAGCCGCCCTCGACTGATTCTCCCGTCTGAGGCGAAACTCAATCGGAAGTTTTCGCCAGGTCTCTTCGTAGTTTCTCAAGCAATACTCCATGTTCATGGATCGAGAAACTTCCGACGTCGACCTGAGGAGCCTGTCCCAGCGCGAGGACGAATCTCTTCGAGATTTCATGACAAGGTTCAAACTGGTGATGTCGAGAGTCAGCGGGATCAACGACAGGGTCGTAGTAGACGCCCTCCGCAAGACGCTCTGGTACAAGTTGAAGTTCGGGAAGTGGATCTCTCTCGAGAAGCCACGAATAGTCCAGGACGCGTTTCACAAGGCAACAGACTTCATAATCATCGAAGACGAGATGATGATCCTATCGCAGAAGCATAAGCCATTGAAGGCATCCTCGGAACACTTTGTCCCAGAACAGAAAGCGAAAAATAAAATTCCCCGAAACGACAAGGACGTCAACCACGAGGGAGAAGGCTCCCGAGGTGCGCACAACTATGTCATTTACTCTCAATCTGAACAGGGGAGAACTTCGGGGAATACCTGGACACGGAACG
>OVAN01006166.1:0-21879 GCA_900406275.1 Anastatica hierochuntica | reverse complement strand
AGCTATACCCTCCCGAATGTATTGCATAATAGGAATTCGCCAATCTGTTCTTTCGAGAATTTTATCGTGGAGGGATGGAGCATCAGTCCTCGTGGGTCTGGGTTCTGGATCGCTGCCCAACTCTTCCTGAGTCGGGATCGTGCCATCGGCGGTATTTTGAGAATCGGGCTCGTCGGGAGTCGTGTTTTCGTGAATGCTATTTGCATTTTGGGGTGTGCCCCCGGTGGTATCCTTGTTACTCGGGCTGGAGGTAGTGTAGGTGTAGAGTTCGCGAGCTTGGTCCGTGCCCCCGGAGGTTCGCCGTTTGGCGTTCCGGGTTCTGGTCCTTGGGAACCAAAACGTGGTAGAGACTTGGGTGAGGGTGCCGTGCTGGGTAGCTATGGTAGCTACTTCTGAGGGCTGAGGCTCCTCTTTCTGCTCTTTGGAGTTTGACTCAATTGCGTCTTTTATCACGATATCGATACTAGGTTTGTCTATACCTTCCACGGGTATGATTCTCTTAACTAGGGGGTCGGGGGTTGAAGCTAAGGCGGCTAAGGCATTGGCGGAGGAATTTTCTCCGTGGGGGATCCTGGTGAGTTCGAATTTGGTGAATTGGTCGGTGAGGTTTTGTACGACGTCCAGGTATGCCCCCATTCGTTCGCCTCTTGTCTCGTATTCCCCGTGAAACTGGCTGGCTACCAATTGGGAGTCGCTATATGTGTTTAGTTCTCGGATTCCGAGGCCTATCGCAAGCTTTAATCCGGCAATTTAAGCTTCATATTCAGCCTCATTATTGGAGGCGTTGAAGCTTAGTCTGTAGGATTGTTCGATAACCTCTCCTGCTGATGAGGCTAGCCTTAAGCCGATTCCGGACCCTTGCTTTGAGGAGGCTCCGTCCACATGGAGCGTCCATTTTGGCATGGCGGAACCTCTGTCTACATTTTCGATGGCTAGCTCAATGACAAAGTCAGCCAGCACCTGGGCTTTAGCCGTGGTTCGTGGTTGATACTCGATGTCGTACTCACTGAGTTCTATGGCCCATTTAGCTAGGCGCCCTGATTGACTAGGGTTGTGCAATATAGAGCGCAGAGGCTGAGAGGTCATTACAACTATCGAGTGTGATTGGAAATATGGGCGGAGTTTTCTGGCAGCTGTGACGACTGCCAGAGCCAATTTTTCCATAGTCGAGTACCGGGTTTCGGCGTCTACAATACTTTTGCTAGTGTAATAAACAGGTTTCTGTTCGTTACCTTCTTCCCTTACTAGTACTCCACTCACTGCTGCCGGGGAAACGGCGATGTAGAGGAGGCTCCTCCCTCTCGGGTATCGTGTAATTGGGAGAAAATTCAAGACGCCCTCGAGGGAAGGAAGGGTCATCAATGAGATCTCGGAAAGTTACCCCCGATCCCCTCCTGTTCGAAGACTGGGATGAGTGCACTAGCGATCTCGTCTCATGCTCGACTTGCTGCTGTCGGGATGCTAGTTGGTGTACCAACCGTTCGTTTTCCTGGGTGCGGCTTACCAGTTGTAACATCATCTGTCTGATTTCCGAAAGTTGATCCGAAACCTGAGATGCGGTTGAAACCGAAGGCTGTGATCCAGCGGGATTCGGGTCAGAGCCTTCGAGTGTTTGTGATCTTCGAGCGGGGTTATCAGGTAGCCTTCGTGGGGCTGGCTGAGAACCAGTGGGTTCCGCTCGACCCTCCGTGGAGGCGGGAGGTTCGTTCGAGGGGGTAGATCGATGAGGCTCTGGGATTACAGAGCCTACGAGGGTTGATGGCCCGTGGCTCGGTGCCAGGGGCAAAGATCCGTGTCGGTTCGAACCATCATTGATTAGATCCATCTTGTTAGCTATCGAAGTCAGGGATTCAATTACGTTGTCCCCACAGACGGCGCCAAATTGTGAGAGCTAAATCTCGCAATCAATTATCAGANAATCAATTGTCAAGTCGAAAAGAAGAATGTAATTTGTGGAACAAAGTGGGATGGATCCCGTTCTAGCTAAACTGATGGAAGGTTAACGAATTCGAACTCTGGGTTATTACTTTGATTGATAAGAATTTACAATAGAATGTGAGCTTTTGGTAAAAACGAGATTTCTTTGTATGAATTAAGGCTGTCTATCGGAGAGATATTCAAGAAAAGGAGTTCTGAGTTGCTGTGTTCTTCTAGGGTTGCTCGAAAAAAGATCCTCCCCCTCCTGAAGCCTCCCTCTTCCTTATATTCCCCAGGCTTCAGCGAGATTACCTACAACCTCCCGAGATTTTTCCTCTGAAGATCTCGGCAACAGCTTTCGTTTCTTCACCCTCTCTCCGACGTCGCCTTTGTGTCTTCTTGATGCCACTCTTACGAGGCCCTCAGCCCATTTCCTTATTTCAGCCTCTTGATCTAACTCCTCAAATGGGCCTGCGAAATCTTGGCCCCCACAGTTACCATATCCCACTTCCATTGTGGTAATGGCAGATCCTGAAGAAGACCTCCTGGTACTCGGTGTTCTGCCTTTACTAGCTGGCATGTCTGACACTGCGGAACCCATGTGGCTACATCCCCCTTTCATTTCGCCCCAGTGATAATATCTTTTCAACCCTCGGTACATTTTGCCCACTCCAGGGTGAACTGAGAACCTTGAACAGTGAACTTGTTGCAAAATTTCCTTTCTCAGCTCTTGGTTGTCCGGTACACAAACTCTGCCTCTGAACATGACCGTTTTATTGGTCGCTACACGGTACCCAATGACCTCCCTCTCGATCATCTTCTTAAAAAACTCGTCCTCGATCTGGGCCTCGCGGATTCTCCATAACAGATCAGCTTGGTCCACTGCTTCTAAACCAGTTAGACCATCTTCGACGGTAGTGGCGCATAACCTAAGACTTGCCATCATTTCCACAACCTCTCGAGTCTCCTTTGACTCGGCCACATCTGTCCTTCTGCGGCTTAGAGCATCTGCGACCTGGTTAGCCTTACCAGAGTGATAGGCAATCTCCATTTCTTAGTCCGCCAGAAGTTCAACCCATCTGCGCTGCCTCAGATTCAGATCTGGCTGGGTGAAGATGTACCTCAGACTCTTGTGGTCGGTGAAAATCTGGATCTTCTCTCCGTACAGATATGCTCTCCAGATCTTGAGGGAAAAAACCACTGATGCTAACTCCAGATCATGCGTCGGGTAATTCAACTCGTGAGCTCTCAACTGCCGCGAAGCATAGGCGATGACCTTCTCAAGCTGCATCAGAACACAGCCTAGCCCAACTCCTGAGGCATCCGTATAGACCTGATACGGTACTTCTACCTTCGGCAGAGCAAGCACTGGCGTCTGCGTCAGTCGATCCTTTAGGGTTTTGAAACTCTTAAAACAGTCCTCTGTCCATTCGAATTTAACTCCCTTTCCTGTAAGGCGAGTCATTGGCTTGGCCAGGCTGGCGAACCCTTGGACGAACTTGCGATAGTAGCCTGCTAGACCCAAGAAACTGCGATCTACTGCGACTCTAGATCCTGAGACGACTTGCCCTAGGAATCCTATTTCCTTTTGCCAGAAGCTACACTTACTGAGCTTGGCGTATAACTTCTGGTCCCTTAAAGTTTCTAGCATAATCCTTAAGTGCTGGGCAAGCTCTTCCTTAGTCTTGGAATACACCAGGATGTCATCGATGAAGACAATCACGCACTTGTCCAAATGCTTCCTGGAGACGTCATTCATCAACTTCATGAAGGCGGTTGGTGCATTCGTCAGCCCAAACGGCATGACTACAAACTCATAGTGCCCGTACCGGGTACGAAAGGCCGTCTTTCGCACATCTTCCACCGCGATTCGAATCTGGTGGTATCCTGACGCCAGATCGATCATAGAGAACCAAGAAGCTCCTTGGAGTTGGTCCAACAACTCGTCTATTCGCGGTAACGGGTACCAGTTCGTGACGGTGACCTTATTCAGACCTCTATAGTCGATGCACAATCGGAAGGTGTCATCCTTCTTCTTTACAAACAGGACTGGCGCTCCCCATGGCAAACTGCTCGGGCGGATAAAACCTTTCTTGATAAGATCTTCCAACTGCTTCTTTAATTCTGCCATTTCAGCGGGTGCCAGGCGATAAGGTGCTCGAGACACGGGAGTCGTTCCTGGCTCAAGCTCAATGGTGAAAGCATCTCCTCTTTCGAGTGGTGGTCCTGTCAGTGGCTCAAATACGTCCTCATACTGAGCTACCACAGGAATGTCCTTAATTTCCACCGAATCACTTTCCTTAGTGACTGTGATTGTTGCGATGAACGCCTCATTCCCTTTCCTTAAGAGCTCCTCTGCTCGTAACATGGAGATGATTGGGACTCTAGAGCCCGTCCTAACTCCTTGGAAAAAAACATCCTTCTCAGCTCCGGGAATCCTTACTTGCGCCTGACAGCAGTCTAGGTCCACTCCATGACAATCCAACCAATCTATTCTTAGGATTACGTCATATCTGCCCATCTCCATCTCAGTCAAGTTTCCGACGACCTCCTTCCCTCCAATGACAATTGGCACCACCACATGAATTCCAGTGGCTCCCATCTTCTCCTTGCCAACTGTTGCGACTTTCCGGCTCCTCTGGACGAACTTGCCTCAGAAATTCCACCTTTTCACCATTGGGGGTCTCATGAAGCTATTCGTAGCTCCGGAATCGAATATAGTACAGGCGACTTCTCCTCCCACCAATACAGTTCCTACATAAGGGCGGTCCTAATTATTCTAGGGTTCGAACTCTCTATTGGACTGACTCTTTTACAACAACACGGACTTCTACTTGTTGAACAGAAAGGAGGAGCAACATACCGGCGATAGGCTATACTCCTTCATAGCCGTTTGCGGCATGGATAGCAGCTTCGGGCTCTTCCTCCTCCTCAGCCACTTATGCAGCAAAGACGCGAGGTGCTGGGTCCTGCGGGCGAGGCGGACGCAGCGGCAATGGTGGCGGCGGCGGGAGCAGATCAGCTCGAGGCTCCGTACACGTCCTAGCGTAGTTACCCCTCTGACCACAATTGAAGCAGCGCAGCCAGGGTGCTCGCGGTTCGACTCCTGGTGGGTTAGCTGCTGGCCGATTAGCTGCTGGCGAGTTAGCTACTGGCGGATTCCCCCTTGGGTTGGCCGGATGAGCTGTTGGGGCTGCCCTCTGCGGATAGGGACATTCGGCTTTCCTATGCCCTACCTGATTGCAGTTGAAACATCGGTAAGTTCGCGGCTGCAGGGCGTTTGCCTGTCCAAAGGCTTGGTTAAAATCCCTCTTGCGACTGTCCGGATTCACTCGCGGCGGAAGTGGCCTGTTCTTTTCTCTTTCCTCCTTCAGACCCTTCTCCTGATCCGCTGCCTTCTCTACCAGCTCATCCAAAAAGTCATACTTCACCAACTTGCAGCGGTTCTTAATTTCAATGTTCAGACCATTCAGGAACCTTCTGATCAGCTCTTGCTCCTCCAGATATCTACCAGCGAAACGACAGAGACGGCTGAACTCTTCCTCTTACTGACGGACACTCCGGTTTCCTTGAGTGATAGTCAGGAACTGGTGCTCCATGGTATCCATCACTTCTCGCGGGAAATACTTCCTCTGGAACAGCGTCTTGAAGTCATCATAAGACAGTTCATACTCCCCTCGAGTATTCTCAACCTTACCGCTCCACCAGACTAGGGCTTCTCCCTTTAGATACTGCACAGCTAAAGCTCGGCGGTACATTTCTGGACACTGCAGATGATCCAAGTTCTGCTCCAGCATCCTTTTCTAGTCATCAGCAGCAACAGAGTCAGATTTCCCTTCAAACATCTCCGTACCCATATCTCTGAGCTGTTTGATGTAATCCCAGTAGGACGGTCAATTGCGGAAGCGGTTCTGTGGCGGTGGCGGTACAAACGGCGGCATCCTGGCCGGCGGTGGAGGGGGCGGTGGAAGATTCACAGACCGGTAAGAAGCTTCCTTAGCAACTGTCCTCTGGCTCAGTGCTCGACCTTGGCTAGCACGATGCATGGCTAGTTCTGCTTCCAGCTCTTTATTTCGGGCAGCGAGTCTGGCAACTTCCGCTAGAGCGTCCTCGGCAGCTCTGCGGGTAACAGACCCTACGGTCCTCTGAGACGCTCTGGTCTCACTAACATTATTCCGGCGATTATTCCTACTCCCACCTACACTCTCCAGTGAGTTGGCGGACCGGGCATCTGCGACATTCTCGGCAGCAGCGACAATAACAGGTTGCACGACTTCCTCAACCACAACTGTAGGAGCGTTCACACGCTGAACTACTTCTTCGATGACAGCAGCAGGGGCAATCACTGGCTAAACCTGGGGCTGAACCCTTGGTTGGTTTCTGACAGCATCACGGGGCTGGTTACTGTTCACTCTTCTAGTGACGACCATCTGCAAAAGGAAGACCTTGATTAGACCGGCTTCAAACTTGAAGAAGAAGATGAAAGGCTTAGCGACAACGAGCTAGGTAGATTCAGACGGAACTGGTGTTCTATTTTTCTTTTAAAATCCCCCCTTTCCCAAAACATTTGAAATCACAAAACCGAATCAAAACCGAAGCCTCCCGGGTCAGAACCGGTTTGGCAAAAATCTAAAGCTCTGATACCACTTTGTAACACCCCAGTTCACCTGGCCAAGGTCCCTCCCGGATTTGTTATCTTCTCTAGCTAACTTCTCATTCTCAAATAATCTCCCAGAGCATTTCTAATAAAAATCTTAAATCAAATTCAAGTCTAAATAATCCATCACAAGGATAAATTCATCTTGTTGCTAGGCAGAGCTCCATATGTGAATAGAGTCTTCTTGCCCACAGAAAAGAAAACACAAAAATTCTAAAAGAACGCAATTCAAGTCAAAACCATAGAAAAAAGATTTAAATAAAAACCCGGTCCCATAAACGAACAATCCAGTTCCTTCATCATCCGTCCAGCTGCTCGTCACACTCACCTGCATGGACAAAAAGGGGAGGGACGAGGGAAAGAGAGAGGTGAGTGACAGGGGAATCACCCAGTGAGACATGGAATTGCTAGACACGCAACACCGCGGAACAGACTTAACATGCATTNCGGTTTTCTCCAAAACGCCTTAACCTGCAGCAACCACCACAGTGACCGGCTAAACTCACTCACCAACTCCCCAGTTTGTGTGGACTTAGGGCTTTCTTTCACTTCTCTCGGGGCGATCTCACTCCCACAACTCATATCCAAACGCACAACATCACATCCTAATACACTAGTTCAAATTCCTAGACCTCTAGTTCAATCATCAGATAGACTGACTCGACTCTCAAACAGGACACAATCAAGACGCGTTAACCCTATGCTAGCAATAAAAACANACAATCAAGACGCGTTAACCCTATGCTAGCAATAAAAACATCCTAAGGCAGTTCTACGGGGGATTAGCTACGGGAATAACGCCTCACCTTGACAACTGCAGACGCGGAGACTAAGCATTGAAGACTTCCGGAACAACTACTGGACTTTCTGGACCTGAACCAAAAAGGAACTCGGATTAGACCTTAATCCGGAACCGGCCCAAAAAGGAAACCTTCCATTTATGGAAACCTTCCATAAATGAAAACTTTCTAAAAACGGAAACTTTCTAAATCGGGAAACCTGCCCAAAATAGAAACTTTCCTGAAAAGGAAACTTTCCAAAAATAGAATCTTTCCAAATTGGGAACTTGCCAAAAATGGAAAGTTTCCATAAATGGAAACTACGACAACCGGGCACGGAAAACTACGGAACGATCTAGATCCTACGGAAACGATTACGGAAACACGGAAAAGGAAACAACGGGAAACGGAAATGCGGAACTACCTCACAATCGCCGGAAACGCCGCAGTAGAGTCGCAGACTCGCAGGCACGGCGACTCGTGAAAATCTCACGGTGGCTCGGATTCTGTCGGATATACTCGGGAGAGGCTCGGTTCAGCTCGGGTTGGCTTCGCGGCACGGGTTTGACAGATCGGCGGCTACGGTTTGTGACTGGGAGGCTCGGAGAGTGGCCGACGGTGGCTGGTGGTTCTCGGTTTGCGGTCGCGAGGCTTAGAGAGGAAGGATCGGCGCGATCGGAGGCTCGGATGGCTCGATCGACGGAGACAGCCGCGGAAAAGCTTGATCGACGGTTGGGATTGGTGCTGCGGCGGTCGACGAGGGCTGCGGCGGCTCGGAAAGAGATGACGACGGCTGGGAAGGCTCGATCAAGGCTGGCGTCGCACGGGTAGGTTCGGTCGAGGGTTCGGGTGGCTCGGTCCTCGAGTTTGCGCGGAAATTCAGCAGAGATTTGCTACGGATTTCGGGATGATGCGTTTCTCGAGGCGAAGACGAGTTTAAATAGGGAGAAAGAGACGCGGTTTGCCCAAAGGTTTTCGGTTCTCCTAAACTGATCCCTTCGGTTTGAACCGAACCGGATTGATCGACGCGGTTTACTCCCAATTCCGGATCGGGGTTTTTACAGTAAAATTCTCTCCATTTTCAATATAGAACTTTTTTCTAACACTCTAATGTCACTCATCATGCTTACCGATCTCACACTTTCTCCGTTTACGAGATTCACTATCTGAGATCTCTCACCCAAAACCTCAACAGAAATTGAATCTAACCTCTCGAAAGGAAAACATTAACATAACAAGAAAGTTTCTCTCTATCTTATATCTAACTCTCTTTGAGAATCCGTTGTGACTTCCTGTCATAAATTCTTCTCTTTTAGTTAGTAGAAGAACAACACAACCTTTACTCTTTAGCTCCTTCTTCGATTTTATGTTCACAGAGACAAACCGACTGCGTTTTATTAAGTCAACATCACAGCTTAACCAGTCGGTTAAAATCCGTGATTCAATCTGAGGACCTGATTGAACCGGCCAATTAAAGTCAGACCAATTAACCAACAAAACTAAAAAATAATTTGACCATTATAATATGTGAGAAGCCTTCATCATCAGTCGGTAAACCCTAAACATCTGAGACAACAAGTAACCACGTACCGACCAAACTTTTACCACGTCAATTCCAGCTAATTACTCGATTAAAAAAATTAAATAAGAAAAAAGTCTTCGAAAGTGTACGCGTGAAGCCAAACCCTAGACCAATATGTATATGTGTATATATACACTTACATCTCCCTTTCCAAAATCATCTCAACATTCTCAAGAAAACAAAAAAAAAACATATATATGCTGAGCCTATCATGAGCAACATCCCCAGATCTCTAACCGACTCATCTCTTTCTATATTTCTTCTCATTATTTCTTCTGCTGTCGATCCTTGGCCCTTTTCTATCGCCATCTTCTAACACCAACTTCGCCGAAAAATCTCCAAAATCCGCCGGTATATACTCCCTCACTTCGTCGTTCTATTCAATCTTAGTGTTGAAAAAGGTTCGACTTTTTAATGGGTTTTGAAGAAAAAGAAGAGAAACAGAGCAAGCAGATGGTGTTCAAGTTTCACTTTCATGTTCCGCATCTCCACATACTACACCATCATCATGTTCCGAAAGGCTGTGTTGCGATAATGGTTGGACACGAAGGAGATGAAGAAGGTCTACAAAGATTCGTGGTTCCGTTGATGTTCTTGACCCATCCTCTCTTTTTGAGCCTCTTGAAAGAAGCTGAAGAAGAGTACGGTTTCAAACACGCCGGACCCATTACCATTCCTTGCCGTGTCGACCAGTTCAAGCATGTACAAGAGATCATCGATGAGGAGACTCATTGCCGTCACAGCCACGATAACGGACACAACAACCATAACAACCATCATCGCAACAACCATCTGCCTTGTTTCTGAAAGTCTAATTAGGTTTGTTGGTTTGGTTGGGCATGTAATTAGTTTGACCTCTCTTTTGAGATTGTTTTGGTTTGCTTAATTGGTATACGTAATGTATGATGATGATGAAAAGACAGAATGTGAACGCTTCTTATCTTTTACGAATAAGGAATTTGTGAGTGGAATAGCTTATTATTTAAATATTCTTTTATTAAAAGCAATGAGAATAATTTTCTTTTTATTTCATTGATTGTAACGCGTTTGGGCATGGACTATGTTACTTTACTCGTAAAGCATTATTACAGCCACGCCAAGTGTCTCGACTATATTTTATTCTTGTCACAATTGGAAAAATCAACAGAATTGCCCAATAAATTTTTTTTGTTAAAAGATTTTCTATTAAAATGCGAGAATCACAGAACGTTACAAACGATTACAATCGAAGAGTCCGAAATGGAAAATTAGAGGATCCACAAGACCAAACAAGATAAGAAAGGATGATTAGCAGACATGAACGAAAGCCTTAAACAAGGAAACTACTGGAAAAAAAGGCCCGAGAGAATTCAAACCAGAAGATGAGCCGACGGCAGTACCAAACCTAGCAAACATCTCATAGTCTGAATCCACCTCCTTACACAGGACAGCAACGAACGAAACCCAAACACTGACTAAACAAAGCCTTACTACCGAGCAGGAAGGATCATAGTTTCCCGACATCTTCTAACGAATGCAATCGACGCAATAGAGGCAAGACAAAGAACTTACCCAAATAGGTCCGTGAACTGGAGAAGGGATTTGGCTTCGTGATGAGACGCAGCCGCTTGCCTGAAGGAGAAGCTTGAAGACAATAGACACAGCTAATATCTTTGCGAAGCCACCAGAACGGCGAGAGAAGAGCACAAATCCTGGTACGAGACGCACAACTTTAGAACCTTGGGATTCCGTAACCAGCAGCACAGAGAGGAGCCGCAAGAGAGATGTGTCTGGCTGGTCTCGGCAACCGTTGAACTTGGAGGAGAAGATTACAGCGGCGGAGGGAAGAGGCTAAGACTGTTCCAGCGGCAAGAGAAGAGCCAGACCGAGAATCCCACTCCATGATAAACCGTACAAAGACCCATTCCTCAAACAAACTCCACTATTCGAGAAGAAACAGAGCCATACCCGAAGGACGATGAAGAGAATAACACAGAGGGACCAACAGTCACGAACCTGAGAACCCAGCTAGGGAGAGGAGGAACTGATTTCGGAAGAGCAATGAAACTCCTTTCCGCCATGGGAGAAACCAGAAGGAACAACCAGGAGGCAGAGACACGCCACCGCTTGGACCACAAGAGCGAAAGAACACCAGCTCAGGGAGGGGGCGACGGAGAGCTTGGAGCTGGAACTGCAGCCACCGCTCTCGATCTGAATAG
This sequence comes from Anastatica hierochuntica, assembly GCA_900406275.1. NCBI lineage: Eukaryota > Viridiplantae > Streptophyta > Magnoliopsida > Brassicales > Brassicaceae > Anastatica > Anastatica hierochuntica. The sequence goes on along the minus strand of OVAN01006166.1, from coordinate 10,746 downwards.
TCAGAGCCAGCAAATACTAAAAAACCGGCGCGATCCCTCACAGATCTGACGCATCCGGCAAAAGAGCAAGCCCCGTCGCAGATCACAAGCTTCCGATTTGGTAACCGCTGATCTCGTTTCTCACTGAGGTTTGTGGAGGCACGACGAGACTGAAGGACGAAGAACGGAGTAAAAAAGAAAGAGGAGAGGGGGGAGAAGCGAAGCACACGGTGGAGCCGAGGTGCAGCTCCTCCCCGACTAATTTACCGGCGGCGGCGCTAGGGTTTCGGGGTGATTTGAGTGTGACTCTAGAGAGAGAAAACCTCTCTCTCTCTCGTGTGATTTTTTCGAATTTAATATTTGTGTATGTGTAAAAAAAAAAGAAGTATCTTCACCATTTATATTGATCTTATTTAGTACTTAGTACGTTTTATTTCTGGAAAATGTTTTAAAGTCTAAATTTTTGTTTCCTATTTTGAAAACTAATCTACGTTTTTAAAATTTTCTAATGTTTTTTATTAAACAAGAACACTATCTGTTTTGTTGAGTAATTCTAAAAAAACACTAAAATAAGTTTTTGTTCCAAAAATACGATCACAAATTTTGTTTTTTCAAAACAATATCAGAAGACATAATTTAAATTTAAATTATCAAAATTGAACTTTAGACACCAAAAAAATAAATCCTAAAGCTCTATTATTAAACCGTAAACACAACACACTAAATCTAACCTTAAAAATTTAATTTCGAAACCCTTTATGATTATGTTTAATATTTATAATTTTTTAACTATAAAATGATATAATTTTTTATTTTAGCGAGTGTGGTGTAGTCGTGCATAAAATTTATTTAATTGACACTTAAAATAATTTCTCTATTTTTAAATAAATTTTAGATTATAATAGAGGACCATATGGGTGATAACAACAATGAAAGGCCAAAATTTATAACCATCCTCGAATTGATGTCGGCAATTATTAGAGCATATTATGCGAATTTGATATAAAGCTGCTAATCATAAGGTCTTTTCTAATGTTGATTTCGATGTTTAAGAAATGTTAGTGGTGACGGAGAAGGAAGCCAATCTGTGGGTGTCTGCCCAAGAGGAGGAATCGTAACAAGATTCTCAGGTTATTGTATCTTCGGAACTATCTATAAATGTTCCTCCTTTTTCAGGCTATCAGTGTTATGTGTATTGATCTTGGAAGGACGAAGATGTTTACTTAGGGATGGGCTGGCGTGGTTCTCAAGATGCCGAAGTCGACGTTTTCATGGGAGCGAGGAAAGTTCGCTAGAGTCTCTCGCCGCTTCATGCCGAAGTAGAGACTCTCATTTGGGCGATTCAATGTATGCTTGCACTCCAGACAACATCAATGAGCTTCAAGAAGATAATGTTCAGCTTGTGAAGATGATCAACAACCCGCTAGACTAGCCAGCTTTCCATACATACCTAAAGGAAATTCAAGAGAAGAAAGGGAATTTTGACTTTTTTGCTATTCTATATGTTTCCTGCAGTTTAAACACTGACGCGGATAAGCTAACACAAGATGCTAGAATTAGTCCGCACAACTTAGGTTATGTATATTCTGCGAATTAAGCCTCGATTCTAGAACCGATTTAGTTAATATAAGTTGTTGACAAAAAAACTAATTCTGTTTTAAAATATAACATATTTTAGCTAAAAATACTTAAGAAATCTAATTATTTTCAACAAGTACATTAAAACCAATTCAGCCAATATAAAAAGACTGCAAAATATCATAGGTCACACAATATTAATATAATATATAATAGTTGGTCATCTCTCTCCCACAATTCGCCACGTTAGCAATGGAGAGAGTGACACGTGACACTCTCTAAGAAAATCACTTATATTTTTTCGTCTCTTCATCTTCTTTTATAATGAGGAATAAAATATAAATTTTTAATGTTAAAGACTCGTCAACATAACTTCCACCTTTGATTATTTTCAAGATGTTTTGTTACTACTTCTTCTCGAAAATTAAATTATATTTATCAGAGATACAAATATACTCTCTTCTTTCATTTTTTAATACTATGTAGCTCACAAAAGCTCAATTTTTTATTGGTCGCTTATATCAAGTATAATATTTTAGTTTAGATAACAATTTCGCTTTTAAAATATGAACGAGTTAATAGAAAATAACTTAGTGAAATGTAGATAATTACCACGTAAGAAACACTATCAAAATTCTTTAGAAAAATGATTTATGAAACCAGTGTTCAATGATATATCTAAATAGAGCATTATACCAAGATAGACAAAGGGATTGATTGGCAATTGGACTTAACAAACCGTGAGAGGTTCAAAAATTATAAAGTCACTAGATAAGTACTCGCGTGATACGCGAGTAAAAATAAAATATTTAGTGTCTAAAATTAATAACATGAATAATTATAGTTTGTATGTTTAGATTAAATCCTCTTTAAATCGTCCGCTGGCTCGTGTAAATAAATTATAGATTAAAATATACATTTAGTTTTTCATTTATTGTATATTTACCACAAATAAAAAATTCTTAGTTTGTCTTAGGTTACTGAAAAATTATAAATAACAATATTTTTAAATGAAGAGATTGTCCTTAAATAAATTATATATTTCATATTATGTAAAAATGATTTGAATAAACATCAACCGTTTTTAAACACTTATATTCCAAGTCTTAATTATTCTTACATGTTTGATAATTCTTTTATAATGATTCGAATGTAAAAAATTAAGATGTACAAAAATTAAAACTTAAAGTGAACTTTCTATATTATATAAAACTATTATGAAAAATATGTATTAGATTATAATTTTTCGTTGTTATACATTATAGAATTTATGTGTATTTTATAACTTTTCTTTTAAGATTATACAATTTTCTTCTAGTTTTCCTTTTTTGTTAAATTATATCTTTTAAGAAGTAAATAACCAATAATATGAAAGTTTATATCAATTTTTATTTCTAGATTGACACATGTCACGATATAAATTAAACATTGACATATGTCGAAATCCGTTGAGTTACAATTTGCTTACGTGTCGCGTTTACGACGAACGCATTCAGCTTTATATAATAAGATATGTTACCCAATCATACTTTGTTAACTTTAAAGTCTTAAAAACCCTAACATTCCTCCTAAATATCTCACAGCAATTTTCTTCACTTTTTAACTCTTTGTCGATTGTTTTTCTAAAACCTAAAATATCTCACTTTTAAAACTTTTAAAGTCACAACCATTAAAATTTTAAAAGTAAAACCTTAAAATAAAATTTTACAGTAACAACTTCAACCAATCAGTCTCAAATTGTAAATAAAAAGTCTGCGCAGAGCGCGGGTATTCATCTAGTAGATATTAAATCTACTTAAAAATATAAAAAATTTATATTTTGAAAAAATTCTAAACATCCTATATTTAAAAACAGATGGAATAATAGAAATGACCTCACCAAAGATTAAAAGAGAAATAAATTGAAAAAGAGAAAAATGAGCAGAGGAATAAAAATAAGTTGAATAATGTTATTAAGAAAAAAAATAGGATGAAAAGAATAGTAGCAGAGAATGATAATAATAGCTTTTTAGAGGAACATAGAGGAATAAAAATATATAATATTGAATAATTACGAAAATGTGTTTGGAAAAAAGACAAATTGATTATACTTTTTATTCTAAGATTCTTATTAACTAGCGATAAAAATAAAATTTTATTATTTGAAATTAAACATAACGTCAGTGATGAAGTGTACAATGATTCTCTAACCAGATTTGCTCCGCAATTTTATCACGAATTATTTTCATGTAAGTTATCACTTCTGTTTCTTCTTCCACACCAACACATCATCATTCACATCGTCCTTGACATTATGTTGTCCATGTAAATCACTTCACGTCTTATGTATTGCTCATGCGAATGAAATTATGGAGTCCCATTATAGCAAATATCACATGTCTTTGTACTGCGATATTATATTTGAAATTAATTTAAAACCCTCCATTTTTTCAAACATCGAAAGTACATTCTATAACTTAGTGAAGATATGCATTCCATCGGTTAAACATCTGATACTCAAAGTTTTAACCCGAAATATATCACTGCAAGTGCACAACATACGCAATAGTATAGATGGGATCGAATCCACAGAGACCAGTTACATACTAAGACCTTTAATTCGAATCAATAGTATAGAAGACACAAAGTTTTGTTGTTGTTTTGATGCAGTTGTAAATAAAAAGCAAGAAAATAAATTAACTATGTAAATCAATAGACTAAAAGTGTTAGGCATCAGGGTAATTCGCAGGAAATATGATTGATAAATAAGAATCAGACAGGGAAAATTTGAAGCAACGCTCTTGAACTCAAATCACTGAAACAGATAAATCTCCACCCGGAGTATTTAATCCCTATGTTTAGAACAATGAAAACTAACTCCCTTTCAAAAGAGCTAAACATGCATTAAGGTCAGGTTTGATATGCTCACAAAATACCTTAACATCAACTTCCATTGGCTAAGGATATTTTGCTCATCTAAGAGATTTTCAGGTTTCTAAATCAACTCTCATTGTATCTATCAACCTACGATCATGAATCAGGTAGAATCTAATTCAAGCAATAAGTTCAACTTAGATGAAGAATCATTAGAATAGTTTTCCCATATCTAACAAACTAAATCATCAATTCATGAAATACTTTGAATCCCTAAAACCTAACTAGAAAACTACTCCGACATAATTGAAGAACACAAAATCATTGATGAATTGAAAGACATAATGAAATTAAAAAGATAAAAGGAGTTTAGAAATCTTCCCCAAAAGTTCATGAGTTTGAGATTCGTCTCCCCAAAAGCATACAAAGAAAAAGCTCAAAAGTATGTGAAAATCAAGTCTAATAACCTAATTTTCATCCTAAAGTATTTACATAGGTTCTGGGGTCTTTTCTGCAAAATCTAGAAATTTTTGGGCAAAAAGGGAAATTTCTGAAACTGGACAGCATGTGATTACGAAAATGGCCATAACTTTTGATCGCACCGTTGGATTGTCTTCAAACCACCTCCATATGAAAGCTAACTCCCGTGGCTATCTTGTACCAAAATTGCAGCTCGATCCAACGATGGGAACCTTTTCACATAAAGACAAACTTCTGATCTATCAGCATAATTCTGTATCTTCATAAGTTTATTTTTGTCCAAATTGCTTCATTTCTCTCCAAAACACCTTAAAACCTGTAAAAACACCAAAGAACACCAAAAGACTCCAAAAAGTCTCAAAAACAAACCAAAAACACCATTAGAAGTTAGTAAAAACCGAGATATATCAATTCCCCCAGACTTGAACCTTTATTTGTCCTCAAGTAAAGACTAACAAAAACTCAAGCTAGTGGAAAGGTTTAAAAACGCGGGGACTCTAGAAATCTCAGCGAACTTTGCCTTGTAAAAACATTTCATCTGACCACATAAGTAAACAAAAGTGTTAGACGTTCTCCCCTAGTTCTCCACAATAACTTCTCAAGTCTATCCATACTCTAAATCCCAAACCTGCAAACTCAATGTCCCATCGGTCAACTCTTTAACATTCATTAAATAGGGCATGGGTTTCTCATCAGAAATCAATGTCAAGAAAGGGCTCGGTATAATGAGGGATGATTTTAGTGGTGGAGTTTAAATGTTTAGGGCTCTCAGAAGTGTGAAATGGATCCAAGATATTATGCAAAATCGCATGAGAGATAGATCTATTGATAACAATAGTTCCTCTACTACCTAAGCATACTGATATAAACCCAAAAACCACTCAAACATCAACATAGATTGAATTCCTAGAAAACTGAAAATATTGAAACAAACACATTCTGACCCCAAACATGTGCAATTTTCGGATTATTTTTTTATTTTTTTTTCTTTTTTTCCCTCTTTTTCTTTTTTTCATTTTTTTCGTGCACATTTCGGGTAGGGTCAGTTCTTTACAATACAGGTCTCAGTATAACATTAAAAACAGTCAGAGAAAATGAATCAACCACCATCTTATGCTATCATCACAAAATTCACATTTAAGCTTAAGCATAAACCCAAAAAGACATAATCAGATGTCTAACCACCTATCATTCCACTAATCCATCCTAAGTAGCAGAGTACACTATGTCAATCCTATTCTCTCCATTTTCTTGCACATCTGTGCACATAGATGAAAGATACGAAAATGAATGGAACTAGAAAGGAGAAAAGATCAATGTGTGGTACCAAACTAAAGATGAGTCTTGCCATTCAGGAAGAAAGAGAACATTCCTGAATGTTAGTGGTTCAATCCCTGACAAAGCACTGATGAGAAAAATTAAGTTCAATTAAATAATCCAAACAAATAGAGTTAACATCAGATCAAATTGAATCTATTGGCTGAGACTTTCAGGTAGGGAGTTCAGCCAAAGGGTTCAGTGGCTTGATTATACTAACATCCTCTGCAACAAAATGGCCATTTCAGAAATCACAAAAGAAAACAAGACAATAGTTCAACATTCATCATCGATTTCCGTCTTAATCTCCTAGAAAGTTTTTGACTCAATGAAACAAAGAAAAAGACTCAAAAGTTAAAACGCACCAAAAGAAAAAGAAAAATCAGTACTAGAAACACCATCCCCCAGACTTACTTCACACCGTCCTTGGTGTGAGAATAAGAACGAAAGAGAAATCATCAACCCCCAAAGAAATTCATCACACATTCACCTAGTTCATGCTTCCAAACCATCAAGAACAAAAATCATCATGAAATTGTAAGGTGAAATTGAATTTCTCAAAAATCCCTAATTCTTAAGTTCTCAAATCCTAAATCATCAAGTCTTTCATCAAAATCTCATTCAAGTCTGTTTCTAATCATCATAGGCATGCATATCAACCATTATAAACAAGAAACAGAAGACAAAATCAAGTTCAGTTTGAGCCTCTAGAAAACCCAAGCTAAAACATAATTTTCGTGCATAAAATAGGAGGTAGAGAGAACATACCTTACTAACTCAAAAAACCGTTAGCACCAGGTGAAAGAGCTAGAAAAAACTGATCAAGTTAGACACTTGAATCGCAAAAATCGGCTAAGTATTGAAGATTTTAGAAAACTTTGAAAAACAAAGAGTATGGGTTGAAGGGGATAATTCTTTTTGGGAAATTTTTTGGTTTGATCTTTAAAATCGAGTTAAAAAACTTAAAACACGTTTTTCGATTCAATTTGAGTGAAAATAGACCGAAAATAACAAAAAAAAATCAAACCTAGTTCGCACGGAGAGGGTGATCGATCACCCCACTATAACGATCGATCAATTTTTGCCTCTGCGGATCGATCGATCCAGGCAAAAATGATCGATCGATCACGTTTTTTTTTTGAAAAAACCTTAAACACACGAAAACTAAAGCCAAAAATTAGTATGTTAGTGAAATAAAAAAGAAAAACTAAATAAGAAAAATAACTTTACCAGTGGGTTGCCTCCCACTAAGCACTTGTTTAAAGTCATTAGCCCGACTTTTGGAGTTGAGTATTAGTCTCGGTGAACATGGGAACTAGCTCCAAATCAGGTCCCTCCATCAAAAATTTTAAGCTTCAAGACACTGCCCATGAGTCACTTAACAGCTTCCATGTCTTTCTCCTTCAATTCTGAGGTGAGAATAGCTCGAACTTTTGCAAAAGGTTTTGACGTTCCTGTAGTTTGCACCTTATACTCAATCACACCACCAAAACAGTTCTGAGGTATCAGCATCAAGTTAGAGTCTCCGTTGATCCTTTTGCACTTCAGCTTTTTCGTAGCTTTTGTATCAGACTTTTGTGTTGTGATGCAATAGTCTCTATCTAGGACTTCCTTCACCTTACTCTTAGTGCTCAAATCATCCTGAGAAACAACTAAAGGCACAAATCCATCAATCACACTAACACATGAGGCAAGATGTTTACCTTGTTCTATAGGCACAACTCTATAGTAGACATTCTTGTCAACGTTTGCAAACAAGATCCTCTTTTTAGGCAAATCAACTATCGCACCCGATGTGGCTAGAAAGGCTTTTCCAAGAATCAATGGCTTATCAGAACCATTGCTCATCTCCACTACCTTAAAATCAGTAGGAACAAGACAATTACCCACTTTCACATTTAAATTATTAATGGTACCTTGTGGAGACTTTGTGGAAGAGTTTGCGAACTCTAGGGTCAGCTTAGGAGGCTCTGTAACAAGACCCAATCTCTCAGTAATGGCCTTGGGCATCAAACTAACTGTAGACCCAGTATCACATAGAGAATCAGTGAACTCAATCCCTAAAATAGAACATGGTACTTCAAACTTCCCAGGGTCATCTATCTTGGACAAAATCTTCATCTGTGAAGATGCACTTCTAGCCTTTATGAACAATGCCTCGATCTCCTCCATAGTCTCTCTTGTGTTCTTGAAGAACATATTCAGATGGTAGTGCTCCCAAGCATCTTCAAATGACGTGTTAGGAGGGATCCTTTTCACTCTTTTATGAAATCCGGCCAAAGTCTTCTCACTGATTGGTTCCCTCATATGTTGTGGCACTATGGGGTATGTCACTTTAAGTGTGTATTTGCGCAGAGGAATCGCAGAAGATGGGGAATTTTTTTTCTGAGATGTCATCAACTTTTGCGGCATCATCCTCACAAGCTTCTATGTCATTCTCAGATTTGACATCATTGCACTGTGCTCTAGGGTTCACTTCTGCTTTCCCAGGAAGAGTTCTTGCAGATCTCTTAACTGCTTCAGCAGTGTGAGCCAATTGGATGTCCATCTTCTTCACATGCAGAGAGAGAGAAATTCGAACTTGTTATTAAGTTCATTGTACATGCCATCTACTTTCGCATTGCTGACCATCTGTCCCTCTAGAATCTCCTGCATCATGGCTTCGAGTTTATTCCTCTGATGGGCTGACTCTTGCTGAAAATTCTGGAAACCAGAGAAGTTCCCAAAAGTTTGTCCTTTATTCTGAAAACCTGGAGAAAACTGTTATGACACGGATTTTGCACATTCTGAAAATTCTGAGAACCTGAACTCGAATTTTGTACGAACTGTTTTCCTGTAGATTCGTGCTGAAGAAAACTTGCGCCCCGATTTTGCACGGGCGATTTTTTAGAAAAATTATTAGCGTCTGAAATTTTGCAAGAACTGTTTTCCTACAGATCCTTCCTAAAAACCACTGCTGCCCAGATTTTGCACGAAGTTTTTCCCAAAAACATTCCCATAACTCGAGTTTTGCACGAAAGTTTTCCCCTGGAAGGCTGGAGGAGGGTAGTTGCAGTCTTGAGGATTATCAACACCAATGTTGCTTCTGTATTTGAAGCCAGGGTGATTTTTGTAGTTCTGATTGAACTCATTGTTGTTTTGATACCCCATGTAATTTACCTCTTCAGCATTTTCAACATCTCCTACAGCGCAAATATCTGTATTAATGTTTATGACATCTCCGCAAAAACTCACATGCCTCTGCTGGTTTTGTTGGCTCTTCAGCAGTTGAGCCACCATCGACTTCAGCTGAGATATTTGAGCACTTTCAGAAGTTGCCCTTTTTGATCCCCTAACATAGTCAGGACAGTGATTGCTGTTACTGGATGTCGAGAGAGAGTTGGTACCTCTCATCTATACCTCTGTAGAAGGTATTCAGTAGGCACTCACTGGAGAAACCGTGGTGGGGTAGTCCTAATGTATTCTTTGGACCGTTCCTAAGCTTCAAAGAACGATTCAGTAGCTCCCTGCTGAAATCCTGAGATCTTGTTCCGCAGGGTGGTTAGATCTTGACTTAGTGTAGAAATGAGCAAGGAATGCTCCCTTGACTTTGTCCCAGGAGGTAAGAGACGCAGGGGGAAGTGACTTGTACCATCTTTGGACTTTATCAGCTAGAGAGAAGATGAACATCTTGCACTTCAGGTAGTCTGGCGGAACACCATTAGAGCGAGTGGTGCTAGCAATTTCTTCGATCATCTCCAGATGCTCCATTGGGTGCTCAGCAGCAAGGCCATGGAACATATTCTACTTCACCAACTGGATCACATGAGCCTTGATCTCGTAGTTTTGCCTCTCAATAGGCGCTAGCCTGATTGGACTTCTGTTCACGAAGAATGCCTCCGGTGAATCCAATAGTGGGTCTCCTAGCCTGCTGTTGCAAGCCCTGCGGTAATAAGCCCTGTTGGGCTAAGCGCTGCTGCACCAGATAAGCAGGATCTTGAGGAAACTGTTCTCTTCCAACCGCTTGCTGACCTTATGGAAGATTCTGATTGTCCATCTCAGCCTGTTTCTTTGCTTTCCGGTTTTCGCGTTCAAGTCTTGCTAGTTCTTGGTTGTCAAAGGAGATTAAAGGTTCAGACCATTGTCCTCTTCTTTTCATACACCTGAAACACCAAAGAAGGCAAGAAAAGAACGCGTAAGTACTAAATAAAAAGAAAAATTCTAGACTAAATCCTAGATAAAGAATCTAAGGTGTTATTTGATCTCCGGCAACGGCGCCAAAAACTTGATACTCAGAGTTTTAATCCGAAATATATCACTGCAAGTGCACAACAAACGCAGTAGTATAGATGGGATCGAATCCACAAAGACCAGTTACACACTAAGACCTTTATTTCGAATCAAGCTAGAAGAGACAAAGTTTTGTTGTTTTTTTGATGCAGTTGTAAATAAAAAGAAAGAAAATAAATTAGCTATGTAAATCAATAGACTAAAAACGTTAGGCATCAAGGTAATTCGCAGGAAACATGATTGATAAATAAGAATCAGACAGGGAAAATA
>OVAN01006165.1:0-21881 GCA_900406275.1 Anastatica hierochuntica | reverse complement strand
CCATGATTTTTAAGCTCCAATCTCACCTTGAATCCATCATTAGAGCCTCCCCAAGTTCATCCAAAAGAGCATCTACAAATGCAAGAAAATGGATGCAAAATGCAATATGAACCTAAGCTAGACTCTAGACTCTAAATGATGCATTCTAAAGCTAATATGCTTATTTACAACCTAAATATGAATGAAAACTAAGCTAAAGCACACTAAAATGTGCATGAAATTGTATGTACATCAGGTATGTCACCAACTTTGACCTAAAAAGTAATGGCAGATGGATATGAAGCAGCAACCACCGGTTCCCATCTCACAAGAGAGATCATCCAACCATCAAAATGATATGGACCGAAATTCAGAACATCCTGGATATCTCTCTCATTTTGAAAGTTGAATTGAAACTTCCCACACCCTAGATCACCTCCCTCTACCATACCTTCCAACTTCCATATCTTTGGTAGATTCGCAAGAAGATTCTCCATCCTTTGAGCCTCTGGGTTCATTAACCTACCAATTAGAGTTAACGAAAACTATTTGACCCTTTTAGCTATTCCTGTAGCCGATAGTCTCACAGATGCAGTGCGCACCACTACCTTCATGTTCAGAGCACTCCCTTGAGCCATTGATAACCAAGACAATGAAACCAGAGACCAATCGAGACCAGAGACAAGCCTCAAGCACACGACAGAAGCAAAACCAGAAGTAAACCCAGAAACGAAAGCAGCAAAGTTGTGTGTTTTACCCAGAGCCAAAGAAGACAAGCTGTGAATCCGACCTCCCCAGGCAATGAAACACTCCGAATAAATACCCCCAAGACATAACCTCTGATTTGGAAATACTCGATGTCTGGTACTCAAATAGCGTAAAAAAATCCTAGAAAATCCTTGCAAATAACGTGATATCGTGAAACAGATATGAAATCTTTCTCCAGCCAAGCTTCTTTCCTTTTGCAATATCAGTGATTGATAGAGCAGATCCTCCGGTGATAAATCCTCACCCAAGCTTCCATATATGAGACCCCAAACACAGCCTCGCCGAATCACCAAACAAGATCTCCACGATGCTCCCATCTCCCCTTCAGATGTAGAAATTGAAATCGTAATCTCTGAAATTACCCAGGCCACGATATGAATCCATTAAGTGCTCCCCAAGACCACATCGCCGTACACCCAAAGACCCCCGTCCGGCCACCGCATCCAGAACCGCCGCCGGCAAAGAGGACAAAAAACCCTAGATCTATAGAGGCGAAATCGCCATCGATGCTTGAGATATTTTTAAATTTTATTTACCTCGATTGAGAACTTGAGCAACTTACCGTTTCTTTGTAGTATTTTATTTTTAGAAAAATTCCATAAAAATATACAAATTTAATTTTTAATACAATTTTAATACAACAACTTTTCAAATATTTATAATAATACATCGAAAATATTCTTTTTTAGAAAAATACATTAATTACTATTTTTTGTTTGGTTTAAGCTATGTATACTTAGCTATTTATCCATGTAAGGCAGTTAAAAATTTAAGTACTTATTACTTTATTAAAAATATAATAATAATAATTATATTATACTAAATAATTTTAGAAGTATTAAAGTTCAGTAATTCTCAAAAGTTTGAAAATATAATAAAACACTCAACTAATTTCAGAATTTAAATTGATAAAATATTAGTGATAAAATCTAAAGATTACCAACAATTAAAATGAAAATATAAAAATAGTTAAAATTTCTTTTAAAAATTATTGAACTTCAAACGGAAAGAAGATGCTAATACTTAAAAAACTTTGAAGTTGTCAATGCTTCTTTTTTAATACATAAAAACATGAGATAACATAATAAAAATACAATTTTCCTTTTCATTTTCACATTTACGACTATAATTTTTTTTGATAATGAAAATTTACATTAAAATTCAATTATTTATGAAATTTAATTTTTCATTTTTGCATAAATTATAGATTAAATTATTAATATTTTCGTAAATTTAAAATTTATATTATATTATAATATTTTAGTTATATCTTCAAGACTTTTTTGAATTTTCTTTTTTCAAAATAATTTAGTATAATATAATTACATATATTATTAATTTTAATAAAAATTTAAATAATGAACAAAATTTTTAACGACATAACTTGAAATCGGTAGATAGTTAACTATATATGATTTAAAATTAATAAAAAAATAGTCGATGTACTATTCTGAAAAATTTGGTGTATTATTATGAGCATAAAAAAATTAGTATATTAAAATGGTAATTAGAATTAAATTTTTGTATTTATATAGAATTTTTCCTTTATTTTTTTATCAGATACCAAAAGCATTAAGACCAAAGGGGTTTCTGTTTTTTTTCTTTCAATTCTACTCTATTTATAACTCGAAAATGAATAACTAAAAAAACTTACTTCTAAATAGATTGATGAATAAAATTAGAAAAAATTCAATAAAAATACACCAATTTATTTTCTATTACCAATTTAATACACCCAATTTTCATATGTCCATTATAATATACTATTTATTTTTGTTTTCATAAATAATAGATTAAATATTTGTTTTACTCATTTTAAATCACATACATGTATCTATCTACTCCTTTAAAATCATATCGTTAAGTATTTATTTTTATTAAAAATAGTAATATTTAACGACTAGATTATACCTGACAAAAAATATTAGATTATACTAAATTATTATGAAAATATGTAAAAGAAATTCAAAAGTTTACTAAAACTCCCAAAAATTTGAAAGATATAATAAAATATGCAAACATAGTTTTACGATTTAAATTTATAAAATATTAATGATAAAAATATATTTAAGAAAACATTTAGTTAATTTTTATAGTTTAATAATAATTTAAAAACTTTTGGCATGAAAATAACACTAGAATATATTTATAAATTTTAATTTTTATTAAATTTTTGAGTAATGTTAATATTAATTCTAGAATTTGAAATTTTAAAACTAAATTCTACTATTATTTAATTTTTTGAATTTTGTTTTGGAATTTATTTATTTTTGAAAGAAAGCTTAAAATTTTTCGAGTAATTTCATATATTATAAATAATATATTAATATTTTTAACAAAAAAAATATAAACTTAACAATATTATTAACAACGTCTCTTTAAATGGTAGATAATTGAGATAATGTAACTTCACAGTGGGGCTGAAATATGAAAGGTTGAATGGGTATTGTACTCATTGTTTTTTGCTCATGCATGATGTGTCGGCATGTCCGGAGATACACGAGAGACAAGAGCATCCGCATGTTCGGGCCACAAAGGAAATGCAGGCTGAAAATTTTAGTCTTAGCGAAACTGCTCGTGTCACATTACCCGTTAAACGGGCTCTAGATTTGAAATTAGTGGAGAGTACGGATTGTATGACATATACTCGAGAGGGCCGACCAAAAACTAATCCCAGTTCCTTCTATGCGTGAAAAAATGCGTAGGTTATGGTGGCGGAAATCGGGTCTTCAGAGCTAAAAACTATAAGAGAGGCAACAATCGGATTCATTCGAAGGATTCCCAGTCAAAGGTCATCCACAAGCGTACGTACCGAAGCGCCGCAACTCTATGTGGCCATAACCTCTTTATGCGGTCAGGCTTGGGAAAACTGAGGGTTCGATTGTTTCTTCTGAGATTTTGGCTCCGAAAACATCAACTCTTGACAAAGGTAAAATTGTTGCAGAGGCAGCAGTGTCTGATGATAGGAAATTGGGGGTTTTGATGGAGGATGACCTTCTTGATGAGGATGATCTTTTACTTGAGGATGGTGAGATGAAAATCGATGGTTCCTTGGGAGAAAATGCGGGTGTAGCGATACAACCAGGGTTCTGTTTTTGTTCAACAACAGGAACATGTCTCGCTTGAAGATGTTACAAGAACAATGGCAGAAGGGAGTTTTCATGCAGACAGCTCTAGCGCAGACGAAAAATTGAAACAGTGAAAACATTGGAAACATAAATGGTTTATGAAATCACTTTTACAATAAACACATTTAAATTTTCCATAGGCTCACCAAAAACTCTTGTGGACTTCCTTATTAAACTATGTTTTGTGAGTATTTTAAATTTACAAAAATCCATTCTTTCATTTTATTTTTCATTATATGTTAAATCTTGATTTTGTTAATAAAGAAAAACCAAATACACAAGCTATTAGAATTGTATAAACTCAGATTTAGAGTTGTTAAACGAACATTTACCAGACAATGCAAGTTATTTAAAATTTTCGGAAATATAAAATCTTAACTATATAGTATTAAATATAATATATTTGAATCCAATAAAAAAAAGTAAAATCTATTAGTTCTCTTGACAAGTTAGATGATCATAATACGTAAACATGTTAGTATGTAAATATGTTAGTATAGAAGTTGTTATTATCTCTGAAAGATTCGTAACTTATAAAATTCTTTTATAACAAATGCGACTAATATATAAACATCTTTAACATTATAAATAGGATAATTTAAATAAATTTTAAAAATATGTAAATTTTTCAAATGAAATAACATTTATCTATCATCAAATTTAGAATTATTTCATGCCCGCACAGCAGACCGTTATCTAGTTGATACATAAATCACATATAGTTAAGACTTATTTTTTGATTGCCAATTTTTTTTATAAAAGGAAGCCGTAACTAGATATGATACATAGAATTTGTGTTTAATACAACCATAAAACTTCCTGTAGTCTCTCAACCGTTTATATATATCATCAAAGGTGGAATTACTACAACATTAGTAAACAAATTTTCAAATCCAAAAATTAAAAAATGGCTTTGGTACAACAAAAAAATCTTTCACCAGTTTAAGATTTAAAACATATAAAATTACATGGCATATTTAAAGTGAATATCATTTGTTTATGGAAAATTTTTAATAAAAACTCTGGAACAAATATCTAGATTGTGTTACTAGTTTGAGAGGTTAGTGGTAGTTTCTTATATGAAGCATTAAGTAGCTTTATTATATAAAGATGAATGCGTTCAACATGAATATGACACACTGCAAAATTGTAGTTCACCAGATTTAGATATGTATAATTAATCGATCAAATTATAACACAGGTTAACTATTTAAGTTTTACAATTTTGTACAAATAAATTTTTCACTTTATAACATTTAAATATTAAAATGGTAATTTTATTGTAACTAATGCTGCATTTATCAGTTATGTAAATTTTACCATTTTTGTTAAGTGAAATTCTATAGTGAAAAAATTCAATATTAAATGTAAATAATTTCATTAATACATAAAAAATAAATCACAAAAGAAAACAATTTTTTTTAAACGTCTTAGTAGTTTGATTAATGACTTGTTCGGTTTTCATACAAAAAGTCATATAAACCATATGGTATAAAGTTAAAACAGATAGATGAGATTTGTCTGAGTGACTTCTTGGCGATCCGATCCGCTGCTTTATTTGAATGTCTTGGCACCCAAGCAAAAGTTATGTCCTAAAATTTTTCGCTCCAGTACTGAACTTCCATGAGCAAGTTATATAATCCGAAATGCCTTCTTTCTTTGTTCACCAGCTTGATCAAATTTTGATTGTCTCCTTCAAAGATACATCTCCGGTATCCCCGAACCCATACTTGTTGAAGAGATATGATTAAAGCTTGGATTTCTAATTCTAGCGAATTATTATAAAGCTTCCCTTTACTCGTTCCTGAACATAAATATGTACCTTGTTCATCTCTAAGTATCCAACCTGCTTTTGAGTTTCCCCCGTTGTCTTGAGATCCATCAAAATTACATTTGATATAGCTTGGGCTCGGCGGGCTCCATTGAGAACTTCTGGAGGGGTTGGCTGATCGTAAAATGGATCGAGGGGTTGGTTATTAGTAACACACTCCAAAGCGTCGTCCTTCGCATTCTGTAGATCTTTTGACCACTCACTATTTTTGTTTTGATACACAAGTAGATTCCTACTTTTCCACAATCTCCATAAAATCCAGAATGGTAGTTGTCGTTGAAAATTTGTGAAAGCAGAGTTATTATGGATGTCAATTAGAATACTTAACTTATGGTCAAAGAAAAGAG
The DNA here is from genome assembly GCA_900406275.1 of Anastatica hierochuntica. Taxonomy (NCBI): domain Eukaryota; kingdom Viridiplantae; phylum Streptophyta; class Magnoliopsida; order Brassicales; family Brassicaceae; genus Anastatica; species Anastatica hierochuntica. Next base: position 15,828 of record OVAN01006165.1, on the reverse strand, counting down.
TCGAGTCTTGCAGCTGTGGTAACGAATTTGCAGAAGCCCGCCATATTTGTTGGGCGTGTGGACAGAGGAAAAAAAAAGTGATTTAAATCCTCATCTTCAGTACAACACCGCATGCATTGCATATCCGTCTGAATTCCTCGGTATGCAAGAATAATTCCTATAGACAATGCCGAAGAGAGGCACCGCCACAAGAAATGTTTAATTTTTGGAGTGATCTCAAGTTTCCACATATCCGACTTCACTGTTTGATTTCCGGGTGGTGGATTCGGTTGTTGAACCTCGGAGGATAGAATCGTAGCTAGATAGTGCCCTTATCGGACAGTGTAAAAACCATTCTCACTTAGATGCCAACCAACTAGATCTTTAGTTTTTCTTGAGGGGAGATGGATCGAGGTGATGATCTCAATATCTTCAGCTACAAATTGCGCCTGTAGCTTTGGTTGGTCCCAATTTCTTTGAGCATCAAATAGCTCAGATACCTTGGATATAGGAGATACATGTCCGAATAATCGATGTGGTGGTCGAGGAATTGGTGTGGGAAGCCAATTATCCTTCCATATACTTGTTTGTGAACCATTACCTATTACAACTCGAAGACCTTGACTGAAGAGATTTCTCCCTTCGAGCAAAGATCGCCAGAGAAAGGATGGTTTTGTACCAACGCCCGATTGAAGAATAGAGGAATCAGGGAAATACCTTCCTTTTAAGACTCGGCCGACCATGCTCTTAGGATTTTATAGGAGACGCCAAACTTGTTTGGCTAAGAGAGCTGTATTAAAATGTTCGATATCTCGAAAACCAAGGCCCCCATCCTTTTTAGATGCGCAGACCCGCTTCCATGAATACCAGAGCATTGATCGTCCTCCATTTCCTTTACTCCACCAGAATCTCGCAATAATTCGTTTTATCTCTTCGAAAATGCCAATTGGTAGCTTGAAACAGTTCATCGTGTATACAGGTAAAGCTAGAGCTATCGTTTTAAGAAGTACCTCTTTTCCGGCTTCCGAAAGAAACTTATTTGACCAATTTTCAGTTCACTGCTTCACTTTATCCACAATGTAAGCGAAAACCTCTTTCTTCTTTCTACCAATTTGCTCTAGTAAGCCCAAATAGTTGTCGTGTCCACCGTCATTATGAGTTTTCATTCTATGCCGGAGATTTGTCTTGATATCAGCCCGTACCCGAGAACCAAAGGTAATTGCCGATTTTCGGAGATTGACTGCTTGGCCGGAAATATTTTCATACAAGTGAAGGGTACGTTTGATCGTGTTGGCTGATTGGGGGTAAGCATGACAAAAAAAGAGGGCGTCATCAGCAAAAAATAGATTATGAATGGTAGGCCCAGTCGAGCTGATCTTTATTCCTTTGATTTTATTCTTCCTAGCTTCCTTTTTAAACAAATGCGTTAAAACTTCGGCGCATAAAATGAACAAATATGGGGAGAGAGGGTCACCCTACCGTATTCCCCGAGTTGGTTTGATGAGACCCTGTGGCGAGCCGTTGACGAGAACTGAAAGAGAGACTGTCTCTACACATTGCATGACCCAAGTGACTCATTCCGTATCAAAACCCATAGCTACCATAGTATCCCGAAGGAATTGCCATTCCACGCGGTCATATGCCTTAGATATGTCAGTTTTGACCGCCATATAAGACTTAGCCCATCGCTTGCGGGATTTGAGAGAATGCATGATTTCTTGAGCAATGATAATATTATCTACCCCTTGTCTTCCGGGAATGAAAGCAACCTGGTTGTCGGAGATGATAGAGTCAAGTAAACCCTTAAGACGGTTTACTAGGATCTTCGAGATGATTTTATACGCTACGTTGCAAAGAGCAATGGGTCGAAAATCTGCCATAGTCTTTGGGATGTCAATCTTGGAGAGGAGGAAAAGGTTGGTATGATTGAGATGATCTTCCATAACCCCATGTTCGAAGAAATTTCGAATAACCAAGATAATGTCTTCTTTTACGGTAGACCAAAATTGTTGGAAAAACGCGCCCGTGAATCCATCCGGGCCTGGTGCACGACTTGGATCAATCTGGAAAACTGCTTGTTTAATCTCGTCTTCTGATATCGGTTGAGTTAGTTGCGAATTCATGGTTGGCGTAATTCTCTGTTCAAAATCACGAAAGACTTCATCTCGGAGTCGATGATAATCATGTTGATTTTGCGAAGAGAAAAGTATTGAAAAGTAGGAGCTAGCTGCGCAGCCCACTTCTTCATCCCCTCGATAGATCATGTCGTTCTCATCTTCTATGGCAAGTATCCTATTCTTAGCCAACCGGTTTTTGGTGGCAGCAAAGAAGAATTTGGTGTTACGTTCACCTTGTGATAACCATTGATTCCGACTTTTAATCTTCCAGTAATATTCTTCGTCTCTATAGGCCTTAGATAGATTTTGTTTGATCTCCTGAATTTGAGTTGTTGTTGCTCCATATGTTTGCGCATCATCTATCTCCTTTTTAAGTTTGGCAATACGTAAAGTTGCATTGGATGTATTGTTGCGCCTCCATCTGGAGATGTGTGTACGGGCTCGACGTAATTTGTTAACCAAGGACAAAGAATTACAAGAGGGAGCGTCCCAGTGGTGAATAACATCCGCCCGAAAATCTTCATTGTTGGCGAGTGAGCTATTATAAAAGAAGCTTCCGCGTCGAGTATCAATGCGTTGAGATGAATGGATCATTAATGGCTATGATCTGAACCTTCAAAAGGTAGAAATTCTACTATAGCCGAAGGATATTGAGCCAACCAGTGTGTATTAGCCATTGCTCTATCTAGACAACATCAAATCGTATGATTTCTACGTTTTCCGGTCCAGGAGAATCTATTCCCAATACTCTTGAGATCTTTGAGATGACAATTCGAGATCATTTGTCTGAAATTTGTGAAGCTTGTCGTGGGTCTAGGCGGATCGCCCCTCTTTTCTTCATTGGAGACAATCTCATTAAAGTCACCGGTCAAAAGCCACGGTGAATGTCTTGTGGTAGCTAATCTTTCTAACCTTTCCCATAAGAGATGTCTCATTTTTGGTTGAGGAAATCCACACACAAAAGACAAATAGAAAGCCATTTCATTAAACTTAACATTAAGGTCTACAAGGTTTTCATTGCTAGAAACAACCGAAAAAGAAACAAAATTCTTAAAGAAAATAGCTATACCGCCACTAAGACCTTGAGGAGGAACCGTAACAGTGGAGTCATAGCCAATGTCACTACAAATATCACGGATATAGTTGTCTTGTTGTCTGGTTTCAAAGAGGCAAATGATGTCCGGGAGATACCTTTTACGTAGCTCCTTAAGGCATCAAACTGTCAAGGCAATGCTCATTCCTTGACAGCTCCAAGCCGCGATATTCATGGGCCCGGCGGTGGTTTAGGCACCACCGCATCACCATCAGTTACGTCCTTTGAGCCACTGCTCTCACCAACACTAAACTGGTCTCGTTTCCTCTCTGCTTCTATGATGCTTTCCACAAATTTTCTTTTGAGATTAGCTCTCTTCTCATCTCCATCTGTCTCCGCGTATGTGGCGTAAAGATGCATTTCGTTCTCAAGACCTTCATCCATAGCAATTGTCTTGTTAGCCAGCGTGACATCCACAGGCGGCGAAGCATCCAGTGAGCCATGACCTTGTTCTGTCATCGGCAAAACAAGAGGATCTTCTTCCATGAGGAGCACCTCCGTATCCTTAGAGCCATCCTCCTGGTCCGATTGTTCCTGTGAAGAGCTATCATCCTCCGGAGCTGGTTCATCATCTTGGACAATAGCCATACCTACCGGTTGTCGAAGAATTTGTTCTGCATCCGGATAGGCTTTGCGGTGATCGTCACCAACATCCACCTGGTCCAGCGGCTGGAATTGTCTGTGGCCATTCACCTGCTCAGCAACTATGTCATTTGCTTCATCATCATTTATCTCCCGAAGCACTACACCTCCATTAGGATTCTGTGGAGGCGGTGGATTCATGTCATCATCTCCATCACTTAACTCTGAATCCTCACCATCATTTTGCAACAAGCATCTCCCTGAATCATGGGTAATCCTTCCACACACACCACAAAAACCCCTTAATCGTTCACAATGAAAGGAGAGGAGAGTGTTTACTCCCTGTTGAAATTGGAAATATCTCTGAAAACGCAAGGGGAGGTTGATGTCCCAGTTCACTTGTACACGCACGAAGGCTGCCCGGACCGCCACCGCGGGATCGTAATCGATGTTCATTAGGGGACCAAGGGCTCGACCGACATGAGCAATAACCTCTCGATTCATGAACTTGTAAGGGATTCCGCGAATCTGAATCCAAAAACGGATGAAATTCATCATCAATGGATTCATGAGAGGAGTCCACCGTTCAAGTATCAGCATTCGATCGGCGTAAGTCCATGGCCCGCGACGGAGAACGGACAACATGAGGTCTTCCGATGGGAAGACAAACTGGAAGCGCCGATGTTCAACAATCCGACCATGAGTGATGCCGTTTAAGCCCCAGATTCTCGGTAAGTTTGCAGCAATGGCTCTTATATTTTGGCGTCGAGGCATGACCGGGCGTCCAATCAAGATGAAACGGTTCTCCTCTTCGGCCTGCCGCACCACCGCCGGTGGCAAAAGGTATGAGTCATCGTCAACCCCAAGGTTCAAGTCTTGCATGTTTCGTCGGATGTGATCAGCCATGGTGGTAAGGATTAAAGCAAAACGGAAGGGAAATTTGCAGATTAGAGAGAAGATTTTGGTGATAACGGAGAGATACAAACATAGGTTAAAAAAGGATGAGTGGTTTCGTTGATCTTCACGACAGGGAAGTGGTGTCGTGGGCAATTCATCAAGATCATGGGTAGCGAGAATCTCGGAACCCACGTTCTCGAGAGTCAAGTGCTCAACCGTTCCGATGACGAAGAGATAACCGTCGGCGATGGTCGCCGTGAGTAGCAGTTGCAATGTTATTATACGACGTCGTTTCATTATCTTTCTTTGTTGTTTATTGTTTTTCATCTGACTTTTTTTTTATACAAGTATATTACTGTAGTATTTTTATCTAAATACTAACAATACATAAATTAATTATTGGATGAATAAAACTTTTTTCCATATACATTTTCTCCACCTTATCTAGTGTTAAATAATTTTGAAGGATATTAATACTTATCTATATTATGCATAAATAGAGATCAAGAAAATAGTTGAATGATGCTTACGCTCAAAAATAAAATATATCTCTAATTATTTTAGAAAATCTATAACAAATAAAACTCACAACAATTATTATAAATAAAAAAAATATGTTCTACACTGATAACTAAACAAAAACAAAAATATGACACTAGTAAACTCTGCCACATAATACTCGCGGTCATCGACTACCTTTATGTGCATATGCAAGTGACACCAGATTCTATGATCCAGATCAATGTTAGTCACTTATTAATAACTTTTGTCTTAATTCTTGAAAGAGTCTAATTCCTCGAAAAAAATATCCAAAATGTAAAGAGTTGACGATGGAACTAAACGTATTGCAGACACAGAAGAAGAGTGTAAAAAGAACCTAAAAAATGGCCGAACAACGACTCTCACCCTCTCTCGCTACTAAAGAAATTTACCTCAAAGCTCAAACACACAACACATCAAAAGGTAAAATGGTAATTACATTCATACGAGATACACATCTTTCAAACCTTTTTTTAATCGAAAAGGAGAATGACTCCCCCCCCTCCTTTTTTACTTATTTCCTCTAAAGTAGAGGTAAATTTTCTGCACAGCCACAATGAGAAACACGTTAAGTTCAGATGTTTACCGGTTCGACCAAAGAAACCCTTTGCCGTTAAAGAAGACATGAAGAGTAATATCCGAGAGGACTTACCTGAATAACCCATAGACTCAAAAGTGACTCCAAGCAGAAGAGACCAAAGCCGATGAAGTAGAAGATCTGCATTCATTCATTCACTAGAGTCAAAATTCATTGAACATACTATAAGCGTCGTGAAAAAAAAGATTGTATACCCCGGCTAATAAACTGTCTGAGATGACATCAATTGCTGCAAGCACACCACTGTTTATCACCAAAAAGAGAACGGGAACAGAGTTAATCTCAAGGCAACAAAACATAGCAAAGAGACAGAATCTTCAGGAGAATAAAAAAGACACAGAATCTTATAAAACATGGCAATATTAGAGCACTAGTTTGACGGTTGTACTAAGTTTCTCTGTATGCAAGAGTTAAACACAGCCAATAAGGTTCTCACTTATTTTCGTTGTCATCCATAGAGCAGATGAGGGTCAGATAAAATCATAACGATCAATTTCTATGTTATAAACTCAGTATTTTAAAACCTATGGAATAACTTGGAACTTTCCAAGTAGTATCCTCATCAGAGTTTACACATGAATGCAACAAAAAGCTTGAGCGCAAGAACAATCGTAGGCTATGATTGAAAGACTTACGTTAGTGATTTTCCATGGAAAAAAATTGGAGGCGCAATGGCGGCAACGATGCAGAAGCCAATGTGGATCTGTGTAGAGCTACGGTCACTCATATGGAAAATAGGAAGTACATGTGCTTACAGGTATGAAATAAATTAAATCTGACAAGTTTCTATAAACTCACCAAGTAGGAGAAGAAAAACCAACCAAACTTCAAAGCGCTGTCAGTCCTACAAGGTCGTAAAAAGTATCAATCATATAACCTGTCTAGTTATACAAGCATCATTGCAAGGTGGACATGGACCAACGATTAAATTCAACCCATTGGATGAGAACAAGTTAAACAGAGTATTACCTCATGGCTCGGTACAAAGGCCTGTACCATAGCACGTAAGAAAGCGGACATCCCATCAACGCATATATTGTGGCAAGGAAAAAGATTTTAACACCTATCATTAATAATTTAAAAACAGAATTAGTTCAACCAAAGCCAATTGTAACTTCATAAAAAAGTTATTATGGTATAGTGCAGAGGTCACCTCCGCCTTTAATCCAGCAGACCATCGTTGCAATGACATTGAATACTAAACACAAAACTATACCTGAACGAACAGTACAGGCTCATCAGTACACCACATTTAGATAAATGTCATAGGAACACGAAGGCAAAACAGAATTAAAACTTACCCAACCAACTAGCAAAAGCTAGATACTGAAGCTTTTGTGCATGAACAGGTATCTCATTAGCAATGTCATGGTGTATGATTGGGAAAAAGGGTGGCCAGTTTTTATCATCTAACTGGACACCAGCTGCAACACAATTTGATGAGTAAGGTTAAGAATCATCAACCATGACATCTAAAGAAACATGTTGTTCCACGGCAAGCAAAAACTAATGAATAATATTGTCATCAAGATGTGCATTTTCTTACATTTAGCAATAGCATCCTCCCTTTGCTTAATATCCTGAATGAATACAACAATATAAGGAAGTTATACAAAAAAAACCCCATCAATTAGCAAAAATTAAAGAAGCAGCACAAAGATAAGTATGCCGGTACTAACCATTTCTTTCTTTCTAAGCTCTGCTTCCCAGTCAGCAAGCTTTCTCTGTTTCTGCTGTGAAGAGTCCTAAAAACGCACATTTATGAAAGATAAAGTTAAGTGAGAAAGAAGTCGTGTGTATAGGGGATACTAATGTGTATTTACGTTCATCGTATCCAACGGAATATCAACAGTAGCATCGAGGCTTTGGCCAAATTCAACAGGCCGAGACGCAGCAGGAACCCTTCCACCGCCTTTCTGCAAAATTTTTATCAAGAAAAATCAGTAAGCTGTTGAATCTCAAAATCCAACCCAAATTCAGAAGTTAAACCTAAGTTCCCAGATCCAGAAGATGCAGTTGCATTACGTAGTAAATCCGCAGATGTATATGAAACCGTACTCAGTTTAGGCTATATATAACTCTAGCACAAAACTAAAAAGAAAAACCTCTCCGGAAATAAAGCGAGAGATCTTTAGATTCATCTACCCGCGGAGATTCAGAATGATAGAAAAAGTGTTTACCGAAAAAGGATTGACGATTTCTTCTTCCTCGTCGAAAGGGTTAGGATCGTGGTGGCGATTCATTGTTGATTTGCAGATCCGAGAAGATGGCCGAGGAAAAAGATTCACTACCCACTCGACTCTCTTTGCTTTTTCTCTCTCTCACTCGAAACCATTCCTATTTACGAAACTACCCTAAGAATAAATGGGACGTTATGATTTACTTGGACCTTCCTACTAGGCCCAGTTCATTATTAATCTAACCCAGATTTTCCCCCTTTTCAACCATCTCATACACTTTAATTATATCTACGTCTATACCAATATTATTATTAAATAAGAAGTATACAATTTGGATGTGGAGTAAGTAGCTTCCTTTGATGATGTGTCATCGTAAAAAGAAAATTCAAAACTCCTTAAAAAATATAATACGTGCTTACATGTCGTGATTTTTAGTGTTTGGTAATCTTAACCTAATTTCTCGTATTCATCGACTGATCCCATCGCTTTTTAGCCACAGAGAATCCGTGAACCACATAACATTGACAGTGTGAATTTCAGTTCCCACATAGTAGATAAAAATGGTTTACCATGGATAATAGGATCTTTGAGTTCTTCTTCAAGCTCTAAGACTACGAAATCAGTAAATACATAACTTTCTCCAACTCCAACAGGAATATTATAAAGAATACTCACCGGTCTACGAATTGATCGATCAACAAGTACCAATTACATATGTGTGGGCTTGTAGTTGACAAAATTCAACCGTTGAGATACTGACAATGACATAACACTAACGCCAGACCCCAAATCGTAAAGACAACTCTCGAAAGTAAGTGATCCAATCTTGCATGGCAAAAACAACGGTCTTGGATCTTCTTGTTTCTCTGGTGCAATGTTCTATAGAACCGCGTTGCACTCTGCAGTAAGTACTGGGACACCTTGTTATAAATTCATCCGGTCAGAAAAAATCTCCTTCATGTACCTCTTAAGGAAAGATACCATCTTGACTGCTTCTATAAAAGGCAACCGAAGGTATAATTCGCTAACGAGATTCTTCAACTTTCCGTATTCTCGTTCCTTGACCTTTTGACGGGGTCTTGAGGGGTAAGGAGACTTGGGAATATAAGGTGGGGGTGGTACATACTCATTCCCAACCTCTAATTGCCTCGTTTCCTCGTTAGAAGCAGATATGTTCACGTCATGACAAGGATCAGTCGATCCCTTAGCAAGGATCGACCAATCCTTATGTCACTGTCCAAACGTATCCAAAGTGATTTTTGACAGAGATTTTTATTAACCTTTACATTATACAACAAAGTTCATCCAAAACACTAAACTAATTTCTAGGACATTTAATAAAGCATTGTCCCAGAGTTACTCAATATTGGGCTCCAACAGGGAAAACAATTCCTAGAAGATCTATACCTGAGACACCAGCTCCTCAGCCTGCTCCTAAACCTTCTCAAGCTTGTTCAGGAGAGGTAGTAAATGAGCCAACTCCATATCCTATTCTTGAGGATGAGGCTAGCCCTATGGAACCTCTTTCACCTCCTGAGGTCTTTGTTTCTAACTGTGTTCTGGGTCTTCTTGCTCCTAAGGGAGTTAAAAGAAAGAAATCGCTATCCTCCACAAGGGTGTTCTCTGCTTCTCTAAGACCTCTTCTTGGATCTTCTTACAACCTGCCTCTTTCACCAGATAAGCTTTTGTTAGCTTCAGGTCCTGCAAAGGAACCTCTTCCCAGCTTGGAGAGAGACATCTCTTAATTCATAATGAGCTCTAATATATTTTTTGGAATATAAGAGGTCTAAATAGCCTGGATAAACACAGGCCTTTTTGTCAATGGCTAACCTCTACTAAACCTATCTTTGGTGCTCTTCTAGAGACTCATATTAAGCTAGTCAATTTGCCTCAGATAATGCAAAAGATATGCCCTAATTGGAGTTATACCTCTAATCACCAATCAGATGAGGATGGGAGAATTGTCTTGATTTGGAATGCTTCAACCACTGTTCAACCCTTAAGTCAGACAAGACAAACTCTCACCTGCAATGTAACAATTCAGTCTGGTCATAGTTTTATCTACACAACAGTGTATGCCTGCAATACAAAGAATGAGAGAGCTGAGTTATGGACTGACCTGGTTCATATTCACTCCTCAATAAATGCTGACTCAACACCTTGGCTAGTTGGGGGAGATTTCAATCAGATTATTCATCCAACTGAGCACTCTTCCCCCGGAGTAAATTCTATCTCCCAGGACATGTTGGAGTTGAAAGACATCTTCCATACAATAGGGGTTGAGGATTTACGCTTCTTTGGTGTGCATCACACTTGGAAAAATAATCAGACCCTGGATCCAATAACCAAGAAACTTGACAGAGCTTTATGCAACCTATCCTGGATTAGTGGCTTTCCTCAGAGTGTTGCTGGATTTCATGCTCCAGGATTTTCAGATCACTCTCCTTGCGTTGTTGATCTCCACTGCCCCCTGCCTAAGGTTGGAACAAAACCATTTTGATTCTTCAATTTCCTTACAAGACACTCTACTTTCAGAGAGGTAGTGAAGGATTCTTGGGAAACCTGTGGATCTAAGGCCATTGATCTATCTTAATTCTCTTTCGAGCTAAAGTCATTGAAAGCTCCTTTGAAGACCCTGAGCAGGAACAATTACTCTAACATCCAAAACAGAGTCGCTTTAGGTATGTCTAACCTGGAAAGTGCTCAGTTGGCTGCTCTCTCAGACCCTACCCCCTTGTCCTTTATGGCAAAAAGATCATCCCATCAGACTTGGTCTTTCCTGAGGTCAATAGAAGAATCCTACTTTAAACAAAAATCCAGGTTCAATTGGTTACGGGAAGGGGACCAGAATACCTCTTATTTTTCTCATGTGGTTGCTGTTAGAAACTCTCACAAGTCAATCAGGCAGCTGGCTGACACAAATAGGAATCTTACTTCTGATCCTGCTGAGATGGGTGACATTGTTGTAGGACATTTCAGGAATATGCTAGCCCCTCAGAGCCTAGCCCAGCCCCCTCCCTCCCTTGTATGGATCAGTGAAAACATCCCTTTTAGATCCAGTCTTGCTTCTCAAGAAATTATGTCATCTTTTCCTACGACAGAAGAAATCACAAGAGTTATGTTTAAACTCAACCAAAACAAGGCTCCTGGGCCAGATGGTTTCACTTCAGCTTTCTTTAAGTGTAGCTGGGACATGATTGGAGATGAACTAGTGGCCTGCATTAAGAAATTCTTTGAAACATGGTTTCTTCCTACGGCTACTAATGCTACAATCCTAGCTTTAGTGCCTAAAAAACCAGGAGCAACCACTATCAAAGACTTCAGACCAATTGCTTTGTGTAACACTACGTACAAAGTCATTGCCAAATTACTTGTTCACAAGCTTAAGCCTATTCTCCCTCAAGCAATTCTACCAAATCAAACTGCTTTTGTGCAAGGTAGAGTGCTTTTTGAAAACACTCTTCTAGCTTCTGAGATTGTTCAGAACTATCACAGAGGGAAAGGAGTGAAAAGGGTTACAATTAAGGTTGATATTGCAAAGGCATTCGATACAGTCAGTTGGGAGTTTCTATTTTCTTGCTTAAGGGCAATTAAGGTTCCAGAGACTTATATCAGATGGGTCCAAGCATGTGTTCAAGCAGCTTCCTATTCTATTGGCTTCAATGGCTATACTATTGGCTATTTCAAAGGAAGGAGAGGTCTAAGACAGGGAGACCCCCTATCTCCCTATCTTTTTGTTCTGGTTATGAATTGCCTCTCCTATGCTCTTAACAAAGTTGCTGGAAATGGGACCTTCAAATATCATAGTAGATGTGAAAAGGTTAAGTTAACTCACTTGTCATTTGCTGATAACCTTTTGATCTTCTTTGAAGGCACCCTGGATTCAGTCAATGGCGTTCTCTCGGTGCTCAGAGACTTTGAGCATAGATCTGGCCTGGCTATAAGTGTTCAGAAAACCTGTCTGTTTGCAGGAGGTTTAACTTCTCACGAGGCTTCAACAATTAGTCAAGCCACTGGCATCTCCCTTGCTAGTTTACCAGTGAGATATCTTGGTGTCCCCCTGTGTTCAAAGAAGTTGACAAAAGCAAATTGTGTTAATCTTTTACTTGCAGTAAAGAACAAGCTGAACTCCTGGTCCACAAAAATGTTATCCTACGTTGGCAGACTTCAATTAATTTCTACAGTCATCTCAGGCTTAACAAATTTTTGGGCAAACACTTTTATTCTTCCTCAGGATTGCATTGATGAGATAAATACTGTCTGTGGGAAATTTCTTTGGAAAGGGAATCTAGAAGGAAGAGGTAATGCTAAAGTTTCTTGGGATTCTGTCTGCAGGCCAAAGAGGAAAGGTGGTTTAGGATTAAAAAATCTACAAGTCTGGAACAAGGCTTGTGCCCTGAAATTGATCTGGTTTATGTTTTTTAAACAAAGCTCTATCTGGTATGCTTGGTACATTCAGGAAGTATTGGATGGGGACCTAAGCAAGTTCTGGGTAAGAAATACCAAGCAGAAGAATTCTTGGTTGGCTAATGAACTGATAAAGCTACGAGAGGTTATTTATTCTTCCATTAGATTAACAGTGGGGAATGGTGAAATCACTTACTTCTGGTCTTCCAATTGGAGTCCTTTTGGTCATTTATCTGACTTTGTCCCTCGCCAGAGAAGCCTAAGTGTTGGTATCCCCCAGGCAACTACTCTTGCAGAACTTTGGAACGGTCATCATTGGTTACTTCCTCCAGCAAGATCAGACCAACAAGTTCGCTTGTACTCCTTCATGTCCTCTATGTCCTTGTCCATAGCTTCAGATAGATATGAATGGTGGCCATCTGGTAAAAGTCGAGAAGATATAAAACATCTGAGATGTATTCTCAACAAATGGGAGAGAAACAAGATGTTACTTTGGTACAAGCATATTTGGTTTTCCGGTGGCATTCCTCGACATCAATTCCTTGCCTGGCTATTTTGCTGGAATAGATGTCCGACTCGCGACAAATTAAGGAGGTGGGGTTTGATTGACAACACAACATGTCTGCTGTGTAACTCTGAAGAAGGGTCCAGGAACCACCTGTTCTTTAGATGCAGCTTCTCCATAGATATTTGGCAAATCTTGGCTCCTCAAATTGGGATTGCCGACGCAGGAGATTGGGACCAAACAATTGCATACCTCTCGAATCTCGCGATCTCCAACCCTGAATCCAAACTAAGGCTCCTTATTTGGCAATCAGTTATGTACCATATATGGGCTGAGAGGAACAAGCGCCTACACCAAGCCACCTTCGCATCTCCCTCTGTTCTGGCCAAAATCATCGACCGCCAAATACGAGACAAAATCCTAAGCTACAACGACAGTGACCCTGACCTTGCGTCCTCTCTAATGCAGCTCTGGTTTTCCCATCGGCCGTATCAGTGAACCGATCAAAATCTGTGTTCATCATCTCCATTGCATTCGAGGCAAGCTGTAGATGTCGATTTTGCTTCTTCTCTAATTATTGAAGCTATTCTCTCACTTTAGGGTCGTGAGCCCATTATCTTTGGCAATTTGATTTTTACGTTTCTAATGTATTAACTTTATTAGGCCTCTTCTTGAGCCTTGTAAAACCTTATTTTTCCCTTTTATTATATAGAAAACATTTTAACAAAAAATAACATTAAACTAAATTATGTATTTAAACATTATACCACCTCAAGTTTCTTGAGTAATAGAAAAGCCTTTCTATGTCAAAAAAAAACTAAATAAAGAGCACTCACAAAATAAAGATTTTGCACATTTGATAGAACTAAACATCTATACTATTATTAAATGAGAAGTCAAAAGTTGATGTGGCGATCGTAGAGAGCCCGTTGGTGACATGGCATCGCGAGGATTTTCATCGGAAAATTGAAAAAAATCGGTGGAAAATTCGGCGCACGTGACGTGTCGGGATCTGAGGAGTTCATTTTTTTATTTTCTTGCGTGGCGTCGTCGTATCCGTTCGTTATTTTCTACCAGCTGATTTTGGACCATTTTATCCATGCGCGAAATTATGTATTTATCCCTTTAAAAATGTGTTACTTTTCGTCCAATATAAAGTTGGATGCGCCCGAAGAATCTACGTTTGCAATCTTCGCGATATTTATCTGTTTATATTTTCAACCAATGAAAAGCGGACAATATCTAATGGATATGCGTTCGCAATATTCTACGTCTTTATTCTTATTTTTTTTATCTTTTAGGGTTAAACCTTGGATTAATCTGCTGCGTATATAAATAGGTCACACATCTATTATTTTCTTTTCTCAAAATCTCGGTGTTTTTTGAACCGCTCCATTGAAGATTTATTAATATTTTCGATGAGTTCGTGAGAGTTTATCATGGTTTTTTTTTAATATTATAGTCTTCTACTGTTGTTTTCCTTTTAATGCTGTGAATTTATTTTTTTCTCGGGAACTCTTCTAATGATCTGATATGTAGTCAAATTAATATTTTTTTAAATGCCACTAACCTATGTGTCTTTATTTTCTTTTGTGTGTAGCTTTTGAAACAGAAGAACAAAGTACCTTGCGGCAGGAATAACTTCCAACAACTTTGTTGACTCACCAACCTAGCTTTTACATTAGTAAGACCATCTCTTAGGCAAAGTTCACACACATCCCTAAAAAAAAATAAAATAAAATAATGGTTTTTTTTTGATACTGTCTCACAAAAATCCTCCCGTAAGAGGCGATATCACCAACTGTTCGCGGGCCCCACGACACGGGGCGGCCCGCGATTGGTTGGTTTAATATATATATATATATTTATATATTTTTTTAAAAAATGAAAAAAAATAAAATAAATATAAATAATGATTTTAGAAATCGAGCCAAGAGGTTTGTTAATGAGCATGCTCTAATGTCCCTCTCAATTTTTAATTTCATTTCCACACACAAAAGTTTATATCCCGGAGATTGTCATATTGTTTTGACAATAGTCGTGGTTTACAAGAATATCTATAGATAAAACTCTCATGCACGGACGTTTTCTCTGTTTCGAGTATCTTTTGTTGGTGTTATACATTGGTTACTCTGAGTTTACATCCCGAATTATGCAAGTTCTGATTCATTCTAACTTTATCTTGAATTTCAGTAGTACTATTCATACACACATAGTATTGGAGAATACTTCGTAACCTATGTTTCTGTTGTTTATGCTACACATCTTTATACTTTTATGTTTGTTTCAAACCATAATATACATGTGTAGTCCATGTTGCTCTTATCAAGAGATGGGTGAAAGTTTCCAGTCCAGAAGAGATTTCTCAGGCAATACAAGTTGCTTCTATAAGAAAGGACCACGAGAAGGGTAATGATATCTTTGAAAGACCCGGCCCAACCCAAACCGAAAACCTAAGCCCACTAACCCAAACCCGGCCATAGACCCGTTAACCCGACCCGAACCCACCCTAAACCCTAAAGCTCTCTCTCTCTCTCTCTCGTCACTCGCAACGCAAAAGAAAAAAAAAGAGAGAGAAGAAGATGATGAGACGGGAAAGAGATGAGGAAGGAGGAGCGGTGCGCCGCCGTGGAGGAGAGCGAAACGTGGGAGAGTTGCGCGCCACGGTGGAGGAGAATAGCCGGCGAAACCGAACCGACGTGGTGGTGGTGGCGGAAATCGTACCCGAGAAGATGAAGGGTCGAATCGAGGAGGATTTGACGTCGGGAGAGGCTGGTGATACCGGAGGAAGCACCGTGGTGGCCGGAAGAGATNGTGGCCGGAAGAGATGGTGCGACGTCGGAGGGAGGCGGAACCGTGGCGATCATGGTGGAGCAGCCGCGATCCGAGGGTTGTGAAGCGAGGAGCGGCGTGATCGTGGCTCGTGGGGG
>OVAN01006164.1:234-21887 GCA_900406275.1 Anastatica hierochuntica | reverse complement strand
TATGTGTTTATACTTTTATCTTATTTTCTCCAGTGACAGTGGTTTCCATATTCTGTTTCTGTCGGATTCAGAAGCATACATTTAGTAATATAATTGAGATGAACTAGTCTAGGTATATGAACAAGTGACTTGTCCAAAAATGTATTGTCAATTCATGAGTACTAGTTGTAGACTAGTTCAACGAATAAAAATTTAGTAATTGAGGTAGACTAGTCTAGGTATATGAACATGTGACTTGTCCAAAAATGCATTGTCAATTCATGAGTACCAGTTGTAGACTAGTGCAACGAATAAAATATAATGTTAGTGGACTAATCCTGGACATGTCCATATGGACGCGTCCACGAAATTTAAAAAGGGCATATTAGTCATTTTATTGTGAAAAAGTACCTCTTGGCACCAAATGCTCTAGAGTGTAAAAGCAAAGTTAAAAAGTACCCTATAATATAAATTTTTCTAAAATAATCATGCATGAGAATACATTTAAACCAAATGAGTTACATTCTTTATTTAACCACATTAAATATCATCAAATGTATCAATCATCTATTAAAACTAGATGTATTTGTCATAGAAAGGGCCCATGTCAGTCTCTACGAACTTTTTGGTTAAAATCCTATAAGCTCTTTCCGTTGGATGATAACTATCCCAAAACATATAAGAAGACACATTCTTGCAAAGTAGTGATGTAAATTGGTTGCAAAGCGGACCTAGTTCGAATAGTCCTGTCCCGCAACATCCTTTAGCAACCTCATCAAATCCTGCACAATTTCCCCCAAAAAGTATATAATCTCAAACACAATCACACATCTATATATGAATACAATTACAATATGTCTCTGAACATTACCATATTCTTTTGGATTTTGGATCATATGAGCGAAGAGAGCGTAGATATCAATATACACCAAAGTAGCGTTTGTCAAGGTTTCAGCCACTTCGTGCAAACGTGTAGAGAGTTTGGTATTAAAAAGCTGAGCCGCGACGTTTATTTCATCAGCACATTTTCTTTCAAGTCCACCTCTTGCGGTTCTTTGTATCGGTATACACCCTATTGGCGAAACACCGATGAATCCTATTTTTCTTGCTCCAGATTCATATAGTTGCTGCCAAAATCCATATTCAATATATGTTTTTACTAGATAGTTTATGTAACCCAAAATTAGAATAGAGGATTAGTTTCAATGGTATTACCATAGCGAAACTAGCAGCCGAACTAGCCATAAAAGTGGTATATGAGTTGATGTCAAATAAGAATTCTTCTATATGTGTACCATAGAAGGTATTAGCTAGGTCATCGCTGCCCGCAATCACAATGGATAGGCTTTTGGATATTATGTGTTCAGCTTTCTCTTTTCCCACATATCCTTTCACTTTCTCTATGTATTCTTGAAAATATGTCAATTGGTCTGACATCGGTATGGCCCTCTTAAGTATACAACATTGGTCACATGAGAAAAGTACACATTATTAATTTATAGCAAATGAAAAGTTTAAAAGTTAAAAGGAGATAAATCGATGGTATTACTACTACGATAGGCGTCAAAGGATCGAAGCCAGAACCACCCGAAGCAAAGGAGACACCAGTCAAGAGATCTTCCCGGGTGAGACCCGGTCTCAAATATGGTGGTAAAGTTTGTTTTACTCCTAAAAATTCCGCTGTGAAATTCAAGGGAAGAAATTATACCAACTCTAAGAATGTTTCCATTGAAGGTAATACAAAATATTGATATTTCATCTGATGGAAGTGGTACGTGAGCTTATAGTTATAGAAGCATTAATATATATATTTGCATGTATATGTTTAATATACACTATGTTATATGGATTTAAATAAAAGGCAAGAGTCACACCTATAAAATCAGAGGGGATTTTGCCGTTGCAAAATCTGCCGGTGGGAACTCCATTTGGGAAATTCATGCCATAAGGGAGAAAATTAGCTTTGACCAACGTCAAAATGTAATCATTATTTCCAGTGTCTACGATCGAGTCCCCGAAGGCAAAGATGGCAGGAAAGGTCGTGTTATGTGGCCTAGATGGCGCTGGACTTGGACCTGGCTGTGGTGTTGGTGCCGGGGTTGGCCCTGGCTTTGGTTCTGGACTCGGACTTGGACATGGATTTGGTACACGCAATAAGCGGTTTGCTGAAGCGTGCATTGTCAGGAAGAGTGAGAGAAACATAACATATCGAAAGAGTTTCAAACTAGACAGCAAACAAGAACGAGAAAGAACACTATCTTGCATCATGTTGGTCATATGATCTATATTTCTGATTAGGAGAAAGAAAAGAACTTGTAATGAAGCTCCAGAATAGTAAGGAATGCGTGAGACGAAAAGAAGCCAAAGTATTTTTTGATCGGAGAAAAGAAAACGTGGACACAAGCATGCGGTTTAAATGGTTATATAAGAAGAAGAAACTTGTCGTCTTTTATGGCTTCTTCTCATTCACGCACTTGGAACCGTCCTCATATTCTGGAAACGATCACCACTTATTGACTTTGTTGCACTTATCAATGCTGCGAAGTCATAATGAACAATGAACATATAATATATATTCTTGAAGCAGCGAGTAGTTTGACATTGGAGGTCTAGTAAATATATCAACCGATCAGTTATCGGAGAGACGGAGTAGATAAAATAAGACTGATCACCACTCAAAGACTCGTTCATATACACATAAAGGGGGACCGCGGTTTATTTTGGTGTAATCAAAACCAATTCAATGACCAAATCTCTTACTTTTAATTGTTTGTTATATATGTCCAGCAAAAAGCGGGTTGAGTATCAATGGGCGCTAACGAGGAAAGGGCTTTGGCAAACTCCGCACTCAATGGTCTCTGATCCTGAGACTGGAACCTGAACCTGCAATCCAAATGGCAATGGTCTCTCATAATCAATCATATTTGTAAATGGTGGTATCATCAAGAGACACAACAGAATGCCAACTTCACATTTCCAATCTCTCACAAATTTCTATCCAATTCCTTTTTAACTATAAAGGTTCAAATGATGCAACAATCTCCCTGATTCGATTTCCATAGACAAACACATCAACCATACCTAGCTATTTAATTCTAGAGCTTATGAGGGTGACAGTTCTATCCTCACATTTATAAAATAATGAAGTTTGGCAGGGAGAGTCCTACGATTATGTCAAATGACACCTCAACATTCATCTAGCTAGTCTATTTCATCAATGTATTTGCACGACGATAACACACACGCCAACACATATTGATTATACCTACGGTCCTAGGACGATTCAAGAAAATCATACAAAGAAAGACGGGTCATGAAAGGATCTAACCTGCAAGTGCACTGTGCATGTTGGACAAGCTACTTCCTTCATTCGCCTCCCAGATCCTTCCCTTGAACCTGTTAAAATTATACCGGACGTTCGCAGCATCTATAAAGACGAGAAACAATAGATCAAAAGCATAAAGTATAACAAACATAATGAATTACCAGATGAAGACTTGCGGTTTTTCTCCAATTCCTCCTGTGTCAAACATATCCCCAATCAGAAAACTATTACATAGATCGAGCTGGATATAAACTCAATGTCCAAATCATTAAACTTAATAAAGAACCCAGGGAAATAAGCTCACCTGCAGCTTCCTAGCGAGGTCTCCATGGCTCTGCAAACTCATATTCCTGCTAGCAGATTCCTTGGCATTACTTAATCTTTGTGAAACCTCTGCCTGCTCATCAAGAGTCAGATTCATATAAGTCGCAATACTTTTTTAACTTAAGAGGCGTACTTCAAGAAAATATGCCAGTACAAATTTACTTTTAACTAGAACATTCAACAAAGGCTGTCCATGCTAAAGAAGATCAACACATTATCAGGAATCCATGGAATAGGATCCCTAAGTTAAGGGAAAATCAGCAGAAAGATGAAGCATACCATGCACCGGTCGCAAACACGGACTTGGGGAGCATTCTCCTCAGCAGTGAGAGCAATCCTACCTTGAGTACACTTGTCACAGAAAACGTCACCACAGTTCCTGCAGTGATGCTGAAATAAAAATAAAAACGCATGAGGTTTGTCAGTTCCGACATTGCCACGAACTCAATTCCACGTTAGAAGATTAGGGAGGAAACAATACCCGTCGGATAAATGCCCCAAAATCTGACCCACAAGATGTGCACTTCGAGACAGCTTCATCAGGGACCTGAAGCCAAACATAAATGGAGTGAGAAAAATAAAACCACAGCTACGTAAAACGATCGATGATTTTTCACCAAAACTACAGCTATGCACGGAGAGCATTTTGACAACAGAGATAAATGTTTCTTTTTCCAAAGACACTAAAAATCCTACCCAATGATCTTTCTCCTCATTCACAGGCTTTATAATGTTCATCCAATCACCCAATCCTTTCTTCTTCTCAGCAGGTTGTTCAACCAGTTTTGCAGAGGTAGGAGGCCTGCTACTTCCCCCAATCTCCTTGGCCTAAAACCCACCAGCAAAAAAGATATTGGTTTAATGAACGTAACGGAATTAGAACTTAGGCTTAAATAATACAAAACATGCAGGCTTTCCGAACCTGAAACATTGCAGCTGTCACTGTGTCCAGAAGGGTGTTGGTGGTGTAACTATTTGACTGCAGTCTGATACGTTTAGCTTCAATGTCAACCGGAGTCTTGGACCAAAAAGCCAGAATAGAAGAATCTAGTTTCTGATAGAAAGATATATACAACAGAATCAGATGTACCATTTTCATTAATGCAAATGGAAAAATAAAATTTTTGGGAAGAAGAAAGTAGCTAATCTCTTACTTCGCATCTTGTGATGTTCTCTAGAGGGTATATTCTCAACGTTCGGCTAGTACTTGGATCAAGCATACGGAGGCCATCCAAACCAATCTGCTTGCACAAAACAGACAGGCTATTAACTACAAACAGCTCATGCACCACAAAAGCCAAAAGCTTTATCCTAAATCCCATCCATTTAAGGGGTCTACATTAATCTCAGAGTGGTCTAAATGATCACACCATTGTCACTGAGTTTAGCTTAACAAGATTAAGCAAATTTTACAAAAATGTTGAAATTGGCATCATTACCTGACAAAGAACATCCGTTGTGGTTTGTCCATATGTCTCAGCCAACAACTTAACACGAAATTTCTGGACACCACCAGTGGCATCTTCCGGCACATCAGCCTTGGGGACAGCTCTCACGATCTTGGCAGAACCTGAGCTAGCAGAAGAATCTCTCCCTGAGGAAAAGCTAATGGATCGTCCATAATCGTCGAACAAGGTCGAATTTGATGACTTGGGTGCAGTTCCACGAGACCCATAGGGCTCTACTTTGCCTCCTTGATAAGCATAAACGCCATCACCATATGAATCTTCGAAAGCAGAGTATCCTCCGCTCTCAGATCGTTTTCCGTATAGATCTGAGCCTATATCCGATCTGCTCTGGCTGTAACCGCCATAAGCAGGTTGATCGAATGGTTTTTCATATGGGGGAGGAATGGAAGATCCTCCACCTCTGTAAGGGGGTGCCGAGTACAAGGACGATGAGTAAGACGGAGCATGAACAGGATTAGGATTTGACGAAGGTGCAGATGCAGGAGGAGGAGGAGGATGAGGCGCAGCAGAGAAGCCAGAGGTCTGATGTTGATCATACGGTGGATAATAATTCGGCTGCGTCGTAGATTGCTGATACGGAGAAGTAGAATCAAACGATCCATAAGATGATGCGGGCGGACTAACCGAGGGAGGTTGGCCGAAGGTGGAATAAGAATTAGGGTTTAAAGACATGGCCGGAGGAGAAGGTTGTGCCGGGGCAGTGAACGAAGGAGCTGAAGGAGGGGTATGATCAGCGTTTTGCCCGTACGGAGGGTAATTCTGTGAATAATTGGAGTAATCTGCGCCGCCGTAACCACCGGTGAACGGTGGCGCCGAGGCGAAAGTGTTAGGGCCAGCGACGGCCGCCGTCGGCGGAGATGGGTTAGGATTCGTGTACTGGTGGTGACAGTAAGAACTGTAATCTCCCTGATTCATCGGTGATCGGAGTTTGTTTGATTTACCGTCGGCGAATAACGGAGATCAGATTAATCGGACTATCGGAGAAGGAAACGATAACGACAAAGCGTGGGAGAAGGGTGAAAGATAGATTTTGGAAGTCAAGGGAATAATTTGGTGGAGTAGTGATTCTATATGTCACGAACATGGTGAAGCTTAACAAAAATACACGTGTCGATACAAGAACCGTTGATTTAACGCGCGATGGATGATTCTAGCTGTTTTTTCTTTTAGTGGAAGTTGCGAGGAACCAAGTCAGATAATGACTAATTTAATCAATTTAAAATTAA
The DNA here is from genome assembly GCA_900406275.1 of Anastatica hierochuntica. Lineage (NCBI taxonomy): Eukaryota > Viridiplantae > Streptophyta > Magnoliopsida > Brassicales > Brassicaceae > Anastatica > Anastatica hierochuntica. The sequence continues at coordinate 15,564 of OVAN01006164.1, read as the reverse complement.
TTAATTTCCTCGTATGAACAAGTGGGCTTTCACACTCAAGGCCCAATAACTTAAGGAGTAAGAAAAACGCAAAGAAGGGTAAAAACGGTATTTCACATGACGTAGCAATCTCGGACCGAGTTTCACGGAACTTGTGAAATGACGAAAATATCCCTTAAGAATTAAAAAAAAAATCTAAACCATTAGGGTTTTCTCTCAAAAAACGCAAGTGTAGGCCGAGTCGGCGGATCTGAGTGATTCACGCGTCTTTAAATACAAACCTTACCCTCTCCTTTCTTCTCTCAGCCGCTATTGGTTTTTCTCTCTCTTTCTTTCTTTCGATAAACCATACGAATCGGCTGAAGAAAAATTAGGGTTCATCTTCTTCTCTCCATCTCTCGATTTCGTTTTCGATTTACGCGCCACATAGAAGTTCCCTTAGGCGTTTGATCTGAAAACCCATAGGATCTGATTAGTCTTTGTCCGTGTCCCTTTCTTTACCCTAAATCCCGATTCGATTCGATCTAAAAAGAAAGATGTCGCCGTATTTCACATCTTCACCGCCTGTGTATGCGAAGAACTGGGCGAACGTTCATAACTTGGTCGAATCGACTAAGGTTCGCTCGAGCACTCACTTCTTGTGATTGATTTGCTCGATGTTCTATCTCTCGTGAACATGATTCCTCATGTTCTGAGATCTAATTATGATTCTAAGATTTTTTTCTTAATACATGTGGCTAATAACTAGGTTGCCTATATATTTGCCTGTTTCGTTTTGGATTGATTCATAAACCATATGCATATAGATCTATGAAACTAATCTAACCATATTTAATCCTTAGCTTCTAGAATCCATGGCTTTTAGACCTAACGATATCGTGTAAACGTGTATGTTTTTGTTGTTTGGATCTTGATTATAGTCAACCATAGAGACGTGTTGTAGATGATATGTATTTGTTTTTGACTCCTAACATTTTTTTTTTTGGTTTTGTGTGTTGTGTGATGTACCCACGTATATGGGTTTGTGGTTGATACCAAATAATCCTTAATGACCACTTTAGTCTAAATCCTTTATTCTGATGGATTATAAAGATTGAAAGACAAGTAGTACTACCTTCTAAAAGGGCTCACCGGAAAGAGAAGAAGGATAAGAAGAAGACGAAGAAGGAGAAGAAGTTAAAGAATGAGAAATCTATTGAGAAGCTGTATTTTCCAGTTAAGAAGCTAGCCACAGATGAATCTGAACAGCTTGAGAAGAGTTGTTTGACTGAAGAACATGAGCAACGTCTCCATGTTGGTTATCTGTCTGATGGTAGCCATAACAGTAAGAAGAGAAGAAAGGAAACTTCTCTTGCTGTTGAGAGTAATATCAAAGGTTTGTGTTAAATGTTAAAAGCTTGTTTTTGTTTTCTTGTCATGTGTTGTATCTCATCTCCTTGATCTTTTGCAGCTACACCTGTCGCGGGTAATCCACTAAGAATACGTTTTGTATTCAAGAAACCGAAAGAAGTTGAAACTGTTCCTCAGGAGGATCGTGTTTGCTCCACTTCAGGGGCTGAGAGACCCATTGAAATATCAAGTTCGGTCTCGTGTTTAAAGACCTCTGATCATGTCGATAATCTGGTCTCAACTTCTGTTGAAAGTGAAAAGCTAGCAACTCCTTCTGATTCAAAGAAGAGAAAGAAACACAAGACAAGCAAAGAATCTCGGTACAATAGAATATTTGATGAATGGGTTCCTCCCTGCATTTCGATTGCCGAGGACGATAGCAATAGTGATGACTGGCTTCTCCCTTCAAGGCGAGAAGGGAAAGCTGCTTCAAACGAAGTTTCAATCAAGAACGATGAAGACATGATCGTAAACACTATGTCTGCAGGAGATTCATCATTCCCTAGGGCGCAGTTTTTACCTGAAGTAGAGATTTTTTCATTACCTTACACAGTCCCGTTTTAGATTCCCTCAATATTGTTTTGTTCGTTCTTAGCTTTAGCCTTAGGCCTTAGTTTGTACAGTTCCACTGATTGTAACAATCACAGTGATCTCTCTAGTACTTTGAATGATCCCTGTATTTTTGACACTAACCAAATACTAATGTTTTCACTATCCAAAGAATTCGATTCTTAATGATTTTACAATAGTGCTTTTGATTATCCTCAACAATTTTGAGTTCTACAGTCTTTGTTTCTTGTTCGAATTCTTCTAGGAAGTAATGATGCTATTTTCAAGTCCTCTGCTTGACGAAGTTGTCTTCAAGTTAGAGTTTTTGATCAAGTTAAGAGAAAGCTTCAAACTAGGCTCATTTCATGACTCACAATCTAATAGCTTGTGTATTTACAAAAAAAGAAATTGCAACAGTGATTAAGATTCATATGTCAAAGTACAAAATGATCCCCATCAAGTACAAGAAAGATTAGTTTACATAGCAAGAGTAGAACACACGGTGAACTCAAAAGATTCACCAGCAAAGAGTAGAAAACAAACAACACACCTGATTTTTTTTTAGCAACTATACAAAGAGCTAGTCGAAAATATCTCCCTTCACATCAGAATTGTCATAATCATATATGGGGACGAATCAAATAGTCGAAATCATCTTTTAGTTGTTCAGACCTAGTCTTAAAGAGTTCTTTTTATCACAAGAACGCACAACGGTTCTTGTTCTTTTTCTTCTTCTTCTGCTTTGGTGGCTGAAGCACCACTTTTATGGCTGCATCAAACACTGCCTTCACATTCTGCATAATCCCCAAAATGAAAAAAAACAACACCTTCAGCCTCTCAACAATAGTATATGCAAACAATAAGAATGAGGACAAGCAATCTTTATGACTACCTGCTGTGTCTTTGAACTACATTCAATGTAGACCGCTGATCCAATCAGTTTCTTCAATTCCTCTCCCTGCATCATTCATAACAACATGCTTAAACAAGAACTTGCAACCACTGCGAGACTAGACCAACAGTTTTAAGAGAATGAGTTACCTGGTTTGTAGTAATTGGCACTGCACCGGGATGATCTATGAAGAATTGCTTGTCATCACGAAGGTCTGCAAATACCAAACATTTAGCAATCTCCCATGACCAGAAAATAAAGTTTTAAAAGAAAACTTAAAAAATATTGTTGGATTCACAAAACTCGTCGGAACATAACCCTTTTATCTTTCACTCAAAACAGGTAAGAGTTTGATTACCGAGCTTTGTTCCAACGAGGATAATGGGAACACCGGGAGCATAATGCCTAAGCTCAGGAATCCACTGACCACGCAAGGAACCAAAATCAGTTTCAGCTTACTCCTCACAAGATTACATTAGAATCATTAACAAACAAGAGGCAAAACCTTTTTGGCAATATTCTCATAGCTAGCCTTGCTAATCAAAGAGAAAGCAAGAATGAAAACATCGGCACCACGATAACTCAAAGGTCGTAACCTATTATAGTCTTCTTGACCTGTTTCATAAACCACCCATATAAACAAACACAAATCAAAACTGAAACACAAAAGGCAAAGATCTCCAATGGTAAACCGGTTTTTCGAAAGATTTTTACCGGCTGTATCCCACAATCCAAGATTGACTGTGTTGCCATCTACAACCACATTAGCACTGAAGTTGTCGAAAACAGTTGGAACATAATCCTGAAACCAAATCACACAACGATTAGCTTCAAATATCAATTGCTTTTGGCCTAGACTCTCAAATGTGAAATGACTCATCATGATCTTTGTATATTAGATTTCAATTTCTCAATAAGCTTCGAGAGATTACTAATCTACAATACGCAACAACAAGCTCAAACAAAGAACAAAAGCAGAAATTAGAAAATGGCGATGGAGGATTTGATTACAGTAGGGAAAGTGTTGCTAGTGTAAGAAATGAGCATGCAAGTTTTTCCGACGGCACCATCTCCGACGGTAACACACTTTATGAACCTCGACGCGCTCATCTCCGCCGCCGGATCGGGAAGAAAAAAAAACCCTTTTAAAAAAAAATCCCCTTTTGGTTGCTTTCTTCCTCAAATCCTCCACATTCCTTTAGAAACCAAACTTGAAAACTCACAAGCTTGTGAATCTGAGAAGCCCTAAGGGAACAGAAATTCAAAAAATGGCAAAAGCTTAATCGAAGAGAGAGAGGAAAGAAGAAGAAGAAGAAGATGCTTTTTTTTGGCGGTTGATTGAGAAAGATGAGAGGCGTATAGACTAAAGACAGAGTAATAACAACTATGTGCCAGCTAAGTCTAACCCACCAAACACCTCCTTATCATATACACTCATACTTTTTTATATATTAATATAAGATAACTTTATATTTTCACCACTTATTTTTTCAAATTTTGAAACTCTCTTTCTCTTTCTCTTATAGGTCACGAGTTTTGAATTTTTGGATAAGCATTCATAAAGAAGTAGATATGCAAATTAATGTCACGAATGTTTCCCACATATATTTTACTAGATGCTTTAGATTTATTTGAATTTTTCAAATTCTTTTCGAATTATAAAAAAAAATTTCCGGTAGTTAGTGTAACTTAATTGTAACACCCCCGTCGTCTTTCCGGTGTGTCAGGCGATTTTTTTTTGGGTTCGTGGATCCACTATGTCCGACGGTCGGAAGCGTTATTCTTTAAATTATTGATTTACCGTTTCTGCAAATCATCATGCCGTATTTTGTTCCACTCGCACGATTCTTGAAATTCATTTCCTTCAATATCACAAATTCTAATACTATTTCAGCAGAAATATGCGTAATTGTGAAGTTCTCTCGAAACAGTGACCGAAAAATAAAAGCATTTTGGTGATACAAATAATTTAATCAATTATTTTAACTTTCTCAAATTCTCAAATTTTGAGGTTTTGAATAGTAAAACCTCAAACTTTTTATTTTCTTTTTAGTCTTTATAATTATGTTTTCGCAAATGCATGTACTAAGCTTGATTTAGAATAACTTAAATACACCAACATAATAAGATAAATATTACATAACATTAAAATAAAGTTCACAAAGACAAAAAATTACTAAATAAATCTCACACAAAATAAAAAATACATTAAACAAACTTAATACCTAAATTTCTACAAGATGCAAGATCAACGTTTGAGGTAACGGTTGAAATAGTAGTAAATGAACATACCCGATTTCAATAATTTCTACCTCGTAATCTACAAATTAAAAATAAGGAGGCTCATTTATCACTTTGGAATGATTGAGCACATATAGGAGCATTACGGAAACAATGTTTGAGTAATTTAGTATTTTATATGTAACTTTCTAAAATTTGTGTGTACCTGTGTTGTTTTATTATAAATGTAACTCACATTTTTTATTATATAATATTATAATATTGTGTGTAGTATAATATATTAAATGCATGTTTTATATGTATTTGCCAAATTTATCATTATTACGGAAGTTTTTGTTAATGTCAAAGAATATAGTGTAAATGAATAGATTTTTAAAATTTTTTTTGAGGATTTATGGTTTGAGCAATCAATACTCGAATCCTTATTTTGAGGTGTTACTCCCTTTTAAATAAAGTACATGGTTAGAGATGTCCTTAAATATTTGTTTCTACTCGCATAAAACTTAGCCAACTCACAACATTTTTCCCCACATATATAAATGTCATGAATGTTTTCCCAGTGGGAAATTCCCACATATATATTCTACTAGATGCTTAGATTTATTTGAATTTTTCAGTCCAGCATCAATAAAAATCAAAAAAGAAAGATAATGAGGTTTGACTATTCAAACTCAAACAAATCCACTATTGGAAAAGTTTGTTTCTAGTCCTCTTAGCACCTACAGATAAGCTAAATTTGCATTTTTAAAAATGCGGTGGAAAAAAATACTATATGAATTAGATTAATAAAATCAAATATGAAAATTTATAATAGATAATCATAGGTTATCCATTATTAAATTCTCATATCTCTCTCTCTCTAAATTACAAATTCTCATTTTGTCTCTATTTTTTCACAAAGAGAGATTTTTGCCTAGTATTATATTATTTTTTTACTCCCAAAAATGAAATTAATCTCCCATCTAGGACTATTCATTTAGTTGACTCATTAAATATTATAGTTGCAATAATCTTGTTTTTTAGAAAAAATAGTCTTTGCGCTTAAGCTAGAAGTTTGTCAATTCACGGAAACAACTAAAGTTGTTTATTTATCGATTAATTTATATGGACGTATATATAATAGTTGGTAACGCTAAACACTCAAATGTGTCAAAACAAAAGACATTTTTGGAATGAACTTTGTTTAGCAATCGAATTTGAAATCCTATATTGGGAAATGAAAACTCATATTCATATGCGTCGAAGTCATCTAAATGAAATATCATTTTATTATAAAAAGTTGAATGTATTTAACATGAACGCGATACGTAAAAATAATTATAATTTACGAGAATTTTTTAACATTGATTGAATCGAAAGTTACAACATCGTTTATATTTTTATTCTTAATTTTATTACTAATGATGAACAATCGGACGCTGCAACCCGTACTATTAAGATAAACAGTTTCACAAATGATTCCATGATGCAGCTCTCCTCGTAATATCTAGATCTACGATGAACGGTTATGCACGTACGACATCCTTGATGGACAAACTCTCACCGCAACATACAAGACCACAACGAACGACTCTGCAGTTTGAAGCATGCACCTAAAAATTTGCAAAAATTATATTTTATGGGATTCGATCCTCATATCTGGTGTAGAAACCTTTAAACCCTTGACCACTTACAAGATTTTGACATGCATTATCGTTAGTCTAGATTATGGTATGAGTCAGTGTATAATGCAAATTTTATAGAAAAATTCTTTTTAAGTCACTTAACTTTTAAAAATAGCAAAACAGTAAAAAGAAAATTTCTCTTATTATTTTAAAGTATTGCCTTAATTTTCTTCTAATTTTATATTTTATAATTGGTTTTGTTATATTTTCGTTTTTTGTCAAGTATTAATATTAAATTTTAAAATGGTGTTGTTCATTTAACAAAAAAAATTCTGTAAATCTACATTATAAATTAACATATTTTTTAATTTAAGCTAACAATGATATATGTCGAGCTCTCAAAAATTACAATTATGCATACGTATCGCGTTCACGATAATGCATTCAATTTTATATAATAAAATAACGAAAAAAACCACATAAAATGAGATAGCACTCCTCCCGCATTAATTAAGTTTATAGCACCTCCAGAAAAAGTTACTATTTCCATAATTTTATGACGATTTTGCCATTTTGAGTGCATAGTCGGTTGCAACAAATAGACGGTCTATTTGTTACGTAACATAGTTTTCTCTCATTTCAATTTTTTTATCGTTCTTTCTCAAAACTTTGTTGTGCGATACTTTTAACATTATCAAATAAAACCGTGAACCCCAATTACATTTTCTCCCCCCTGGTTATTTGTTAAATTAATAGACACACAAAAATAGACAGTCTACTTAAAAATAGTCTATTATCGTATTGTTTATCCTACCTCAAACAATAATTTTATTTATTGTTTTAGCTGAAACATATTTTTTACTTTTTTAGTTGATCATATGATTTAGAAATTGTAGGATTAGTTTAAGTTTCACATTTATTCCCTTATATAGTAGAAACTTTCGATTTTTAATTAATATGTTTTCACTTATATGAAAGTTAAATTTTTGTAATAAATAGACGTACTATATAAAAATATATTGTCTATTTAAATAGTATACAATTTTTTATACGTTACAACAATTTCGGTGTATTTCAAAATATATATTCGTTTCAAAAAATTTAAAATACGTTAGATATAGGAAAAAAATTTATTTTTCGTGTATTTAAAATTTCAATTCGATATATGTATAAACTTGTAGAGTTATTTGAAATTTTGTGGTGTGTATGAACAAAAAAGACAAATTATTGAAAAAGAAAAATTTACTGCTATTTACTTAATTAATAATGATTAACTAGCTAGTCAACAAATTTACCCGAACTACGAAATACGTTAGTATAGCAAAATATGAAGAGGGAGGAATGAAATCTATAATCATTATTATAGTTTAACCCAAAAGGATCAATAATCATTGGATTTGGTAACTTTCATCAAGAACGTGCCACTTAGTGTTACGGCACCATTCCTAGATTATCATTTTTTTTTTTCATTTCTTCTTACTTTGAATGCCTTTGGGATTACGAAATATAGGCGACGAGGGTCCAATGGGACGTGCCTCACTCTAACTAAAGCCAACCAATAACGACCTATCACGTCACTCAATGTCCCATCACCGAATCATAATCACACCAGACGATAGCTTCGTTGTTAATATTTGATGAATCACATTATTAGTTGCTAATTGCCATCATTTGCTGTTTTATACTTTTTCAGTCCATCAATATAATATCAAAATGTTGATTATATTTTAGAGGAAAGAAGAATAGCAACTATTTTGTTGACAAAATAAAGTTTTATATGATTAGAGAAAAATTGTAGTTTGCATTTCCAAGAACTATTAATATAGCTTATGCAACTTATGCATATTGATTTATAATTATAAACATCTAAATTATATCATAGACTGATTGAGTGAGATTATAATCTAATCAAAGGTAGTTTGACCATTTGTGAAAAAGTTAAAATTTTAATATTTTCCCCTTCTTAGTCACCATAGATGTATAATAAACATACTTATAAACTATTAATAAAAAATGAGCAACAGAGTTTAGGGAATTGATTGCGGAGTTAAACAAAGAAAAGTAGAAGAGATCAGTGGGGAAGGTATAATTATTAGTTAACCAAATCATTATATCAAACAAGTTAAGCTTCCTACCAAAACTATTCACCTAACATCATTTTTATTTTTAAATATCTTTACTTTTAAGATAAATCGTTAAATGAATTACCATAAACGTACAATGAAAAAAATACAAATTTGGGTCCATAGACCAAAAAAGAAACTACTTTCGATTTGGCTCTCCGAACCGTTTTAATTTATTATAAACTTGTTGACAAAAAAAAGATCAAAATAGAAAATATTTAGTGTCCTAAACCTCCCTGACACAATTTTTTCCCAACAATTGGCCCAATTTTTTTTTTGTTTATGGATGAGGGATATTTTTGTCATGGCTAATTAGGTTAATAACCACAGGGCGAAGATTATTTAAATTTTTGTTAGTGAAAAAAATAAAATAAAATATTTTAGGGGTTTTACAAAAAAAAACTCTTCTTTTGTGAATAGATCAAAAAAAAAAAAATAGGGATAACATGTTAAAATACAATTTGAGGGAGATATGAAATTTAAATAATTTAAAGTTTTTAGTTATTCACTTCAATTTTCCTTTTTGTTATAGCCCCCTCCCCAATATTTTTTTTGCCAAATCACAAACTTAAAGAATGTTTTTTTTTCTTTTACCATTTGGCGAATTCACTGAAAAGAAATTCTAAAAACGTTTAGTAGCATGTCTAGAATATATAAGATAAAGTTTGCATAAAATAAAATTAAAATTAAGATGAAAAAAACTATAATCAATTGGCCCAATAATTTCCGTGAAACCCATTTGTTTAAGGTTTGCATTAGGCTTATTATGCTTAAAGAAAATTTGGCTAAAAGAGCCAAATTGAAAATATATTTGTTCCAATATACCTTTTATGATCTCAATTGGGAAATAAGATTTTTATTAATTTTATTCTCAAATTACTCCCATAAAATCATAATTTATAAATTAACTTTTTCGAAGATTAGTTTTTATATATTCTTTTTTAAAGATTGACAAACGATGACAATATTAAAAACATAAAAAAATTTGTTGGAGAAAAATAATAAAAGTAAATAAAAAAAAAAATTTCCAAAAATCCAAAATCCCTTTCGTTTCAATTGTCTTCTTCTCCGCAACTCTCAATCGTCGTTCTCTTCTTTCATTGTATCCACCGTCGGGACAAAAGCATCAGTCCACACAGAGAAATCAAGAGTAGCTTACCATCTATATCTCAAGAAGCAGCCTTCGATACAAGCCGATTCCGACACATCGTTAGTAACGGCGGTCTTATCAGGGCATTGAACAAGCACGCTAGTGGCTAACCTTTGAATATAAGAAAGTACAGAGCGATAAGAAAGCACATAATCTGAATATTACTTCCTCTTATTCGTCTTCTAGGTTACGTATCATTTCTTTCACTGGAAAAAGGGAACACCGTTTGGGGATGATCAAGGAATTTATAATAGGTTGACTTGGTGGGAACATATTGATAACAACAAGTATCTCACTCGCAATCGAAAGTTTCTCACTCTTGTTCTCGTTGCCTTTTCTATAGCAACAATCTTTATTGGCTTCGCAAAACATTTGCAAGATAGTTATATACATAGATTAATTCAGGACCTTTGTATTGTATTGTGTTATGTTGCTTCGAATTGCTTATGTGTTATGTGTCTCTCTTGTGCATATTATTACTCTTCTCACTTTGACCTCTTATTTTCATATGCTTTATTTCTTTTTCCTTGTGTTTCCTTTGATTACAGATATGTATAGATAAGTTCAAATTGTGTACTATTTTCATTAGCCCTAACGATGTTATTGCTATGGTTCAAATAAAGGATGTGACTTTCCTTTCTCGTTCCCAATAGGCATATTTTGTAATACAGACATTATAACTCCGATTATCCTTGAATGAAATAATAATCTCTGTTAGAGAGATTGGAATCAGTTGTGTTGTTTATCATTATTAGACATTGTCATAACTACTTTCCTCAGTTTAATAGGAACAACTACATTTATTTCTTTGTGCATGTACATCAGTTACCCCTTTCGTTATGTTTGTTTTATGTCAATCTCGTTGCTTTTCGAGAAAATTCATAAACACTTGTGCTCCCTTTGATTATAGATATGCAGAGATAAGTTCAAATAATATGTACTATTTCCATAAGCAGAGATAAGTCCCAATTTTTCATATAATATGTTTTAAATTGTTATTTAACTAACTTTTGGAGAATTATGTTTTAACTAATTTATTTGTTGCTACTCATGTTACAAGGAAGAACAAACCTCTTTTATCTACATACTTTGCTAGAATATGGTTTCTCTTATTTGTTAGAACAATATGGTTTTTGATTTTTAGTATCTAATAGCAACCTTTTTTTATTCCGTTTGTAGGTATGAATTTAAAGCTGCCAAAGCGTCTTTTTAGATCAGGCTATGAGCCTCAAGTTTCGCAGATTAATAACACTTGTAGATTGACGATTCTTGACAAATTGGAGAACGCCCTTCCAACTGCGTACAAGAATGTGAAGAAGGATCCTTTGTTTGCTCATATTATTGCGGTTTATGACAATTGTCTATTTTATTTTGCGAGATTGATACACAGCTTGATGTGTAGACAATTGGTTAAAGACAAAAGACATGAGTTGTGGTTTCTGTTTGTTGGGAGACCACTATGATTCTCTTTACAAGTGTTCTATGCAGTCACTGGGCTTAACTACAAGAATGATGCAGAAGATGATTTTGATAAATGGGAAGATGATGAAGGCTTTTGGAGTAAGTTGCTAAAGAAAAAGGGAAAGATTAGCATAAAGAAAATTTGGGATGATCATATCGAAGATGCCAATAAGTGGACGCATGTGGATAAAATTAGGTTGGTGTATTTGTGCATAATTTCAGGTGTGATTTTAGCGAGGGATGAGAAAGCTATTCTCCCGCACACATACATCAAAGTGGTGATAAATATTGCTAAGCTTCGGGCATATCCATGGGGCTTTCAAGCTTATGACCTTCTTCTCCAGTCAATCTTCAAAAATCAAGATAAACTTAAGAAGAAAAAAAAGAGTTATGTGTTAAAAGGCTTCTCATACGCATTGCAAATTTGTCTTATGGAAGCTATACCGAACATTGGAAGTTTGTTGGGCAAAAGAATTGTTGATGAGTTTATAATAGGTCCACGATGTTCTAACTGGACTGGAGCTGCGAGAGTACCATATGATGAGATCATTAAGTTAGAGTATTTATTTGGTTTAGAGGTGAGTATGAGTTGTTAACAAAATGTCTAATTTTTTGTACAAATTTTCATTTTTTAAGTGTTTTTACTTTTCGTTTTCCTTTTCTGTAGGGTGTTATCTATATGTACATCTCTTTGACCGTGAATTATAATGTCATTGAAGATGTTGAGTTTATGAGAGATGGTGAAATGAGAGATGAAGAGTGGATCGAATGAATTCTCTGATCCAGGAAGGGAAGGATTGGTGTAAACACGTGTGGGGAGTTGTAGAATCTCCTGAGACATCTTCGGATCTTGATGAACAAGAGGTGGAAGATGCAGTGAATGAGAATATAGATGATATGGAGGATTTTCAAATACCAATTGGTTTTGGTAGCTCACATTCTGGCTCTTCAAAGCGTAAGACAAAGCTTCATGATCATGGTGCTGAGAAACGAAAGCGTGAAATGCTTTATGAACGAACAAAACCGAGATCCGTTGTTGAAGACATGAAAGTTTTTATTTTAAGATTGTTTCAAGAGTCTTTTGCTACTTTCGAGCAAAAGATAGAGAAGAAAATAGAAGACAAACTAGGAAAATTGGAGAAAGAGTTCACAAACCTGAAAGAGTCGCTCAATATAGTTGGAGGTACAACAAAGGATGGAGATCCATCGACCACTTCAAACCATAAAAGTTTCAATCATTCACAACCAAAACAAATGGTAAGAAAAGTTTAAAAAACGCAACTATTAGTCATCTTGTCTTTTGCTTATTTGATTATGATATTATATGTTGTTAAATATGTTTGTTTGTGTTTAAATCGTGTGAGATGTAAAAATATGATTTTAAAATATGGTGACATGTATGTAAAAAGCTCTATTTTGTTTTGCAACTTTTAAAACGTCTCTCCTTAGTTTTATTTCTTGTTTATGACGTTTCTATATTGAATATGGTGAATAGAGAAAGTGTATCGTATAGTGTATTTTTATAGTAATTGAATGAAAGAATTAGTTATGTACATGAACAGAAGAATCCATATATATCTCATACGTTTTTCTTATGTCGATATCTCATACTTTTTTAGACAAAATAAATCTCGGTGATCGATTTTCTTTTTTTGTAACAGGCCGATAATATACATGGCGTAGACGTAAAATCATCCGAGAACCTTTTCGACGTGAATCTTACTCAGAGTTCAAATATCGATATGAAGATCGATACTCAAGAGATTTTTAAAAAAAAACCATGGAGGGACTATCACAAGATTCAAACGTAACCGGTTTTGATCAAACACAACTTCCAAAGTTCCAAGAGCCAGTTAGTTGGATGAGAGCTGCGAAGGTGTCATATGAGGAGATTATCCAGTTAGAAGACATATTTTCACCAGAGGTAAACTCGCTTGGTTTTTAATGAGTTCATTCGATTTTAGATATTCGTTATAACAATCTAACTCTTAAATGATTTCATTCGATGTGTAGGATGTCACATACGCATACATATCATAANCTTACATATCAGAATCAGGAAATATGGATGTGTACGATAATGCGAGTTTTCTCAGAGTTGACGATGTGAAGGATTGTAGAGTCAGTCACCTCCACTCATTGATAAGGTCTGACTATGACTTCAATGACCATATTTGGGAGTTTGAAGAGACTCCAGAGATTTGTTTGGAGCTTCATACCGAGGAAGCTGAGGATGATGATGACTTTCAAACTCCAATGCCCATTGTAGGCTCCACGGCTAAAAAGGGGAAGAAGAGGCTTCCAGATCGTGGTGTGGAAAAAAAGAAGCATAAAGTTCTCTCTAGTAGTAGACCAAAGCAAGTGCAGCATTTTGACGATGACATGAAGACTTTTATGGCGGAGTTGTTTGCGCAGCAAGTCTCTGCGATGGAACAGAGGCTACATAAGCACATTGATGAAAAATTTGAAAGAATGGTGGAGTCACAACGTGAGGAAGCAAGAGGCGAAAGAGAGCCATCGCCTATCAAGTCCAAATTGAGGGTAAGAAAGACAAAGTAACCCTCTCTCAATCACTGTCTATTATATCATTAACATGTTAGGGGCTTATTAGGGTGTATGGTTGTTTGTGTAATGCATGGATGTGTAATATATGTGTGAACTATGCCGCTAAATGTATATTTATATTGTATTAGATATGTATTTGGGCTTGTAATGGATCATGTGTGAACCAATGTCATAATTTGTGTAGTAAAGTGTACTTGTTATGTATTAGAATTGTAAATGGGCTTTTGATGGACTTTAAAACTCTGTTTTAATGGAATGTTGGTCTCTGTATTTGTTGATCGATTTTACCTTTTGAATTGTTGGGCTTGTGATGGGCTTTAAAACACGTTACATGTTTGTTGCATATTTTGATCTACCTAAGGTAGAATACGCATTCTGGTTTTGTTAGTTCGTGGTCTTTTGTTATTATGTCTTATGTTTTCAGGATCCAGAGGGTGTTAAGGCGAGTCAAGAATCAGAGATCGACCCAAAGATGGGTACGCAAGAGTATCTCCACAAAACGATGGATGGACTTTCACAAGCATCGTACGTGTCCAATTTTGATCCATCGCAGTCCAAAAATGTTGAAGAGCCACGAGATTGGTGGACTCCAATGTCAACATTTCGGCCACCAAAAGTTGAGCCAATACCAGAAACTTCAGCTCAACCACTTTGTGAGTTAGAGAAATGGTCTAAACCCATTCTTCGTGATGCTCCAATGACTAACGATGGTTCGCCGAATTCACCATTGTATTATGTCTCTGAAGAAACTTTTACTAGATTCTTCAAATGGTCTAGGATGCGCATTAGTCTCCGGATTGGTCCTTCTGTCTTTAATATGACCGCAACTATACGTCTAGCAAGAGCGGGACAATGGCTTGGGAATGAAGTATTGTTTTCTTAAAAATACATTTTATGAGCACATCTTAATAACACATTTTATGCAGGATATAGATACGGTTATGTATATATGGCGAGAGAATACATCGTTGAGGCGTTGGACTCCAAACCGTGTTGCATTCATGAACGCTTTGTTCTGCCTCCAAGTGGAGACGGCATACCTCAAGTTTTTAAAGAACAAAAAAGCTTATGAATTACCCTACATTCTTCTAGCTTACGGGAGAGGAGAGCTTCCATCTCATGGTCGGACTAAACAAGTGTGGGGTGTCGATGTTGATCGACTATACTTTCCTTTGTTTGTAAATGGTAATCATTTCCCTTCTATTTGTTTCCATTTAAATCAAGTGATATTCATCATTTTTNTTTTAAATCAAGTGATATTCATCATTTGTAATGTCAAATGCAGGTAATCATTGGATCTCCGTATGCGTCAACATCACAGAAAAAAAGTGGAGGTCTTTGATTGCTTCCGGGGGAAGAATAGGCAATACGTGGAGA
>OVAN01006163.1:0-21888 GCA_900406275.1 Anastatica hierochuntica | reverse complement strand
GTAAATGTAAATTTTTTTTTCTTTTTAAGTGTATTTCTGTAAATTAATCTAACTGAAATGTGAAACCACACTGAATTTCTTTTTCATTTTATTTAATTCACAGAGGGCAGAAAATAAATAAATAATCTGAATGAGACCGAAAGGGGCAATTTTTAAACTTACAATATGAAGCTTTTGTGTCGTCCTTATGATTTAAAGCCATCCATATGTCTACTTGAAAAATATATGCAACAAAAAAAAAAAAGCAAAAAAAGCAAAAAAAAAAGAATGTAACGGTGACCTATATAATCGTTTAGCAAATATATTTCCCACAACTAAATTTTTTTTTTTGTACACAACTTTTCATTCATAACTTCAAACAAGTACAAAGGTCGAAGCAACATCGGACAAGCTACGATGTGCGAGATAATAAATAGATGCAAACACAAAGCATCCAAAATAGTAGGTAGATAGAGACACAAACTTAAGAAAGTTTGATAATGCATTATGAACAACTTCGAAGAAGCTACTTGCGATCCAATCTAAGAACCCAAAGCATACTTCTAATTCTTCGAAAGACGATAAAATAGTCACCTTAGTCATCTTGACTAGAGACGTTAAAACACCGATTTTAGAAACCGGGTGAAGATCCTCTCTCATGGAGAGGGAAGATGGTGGAAGATGTCTGTTCTCTATTGAGGATGAGTGTGTGAGTGATCTTTCCTTACCTCTGCATGATGAAATTTGAGAAAACTTCTCCATTGCGGCTAAGTCTATGGGACTTCCTTGTGAAAGGAACAAAAGCGGAGTAGCTCTCTCCGTGCAGGAGGAGGAATGAAAGATCGATCTTTCCTGGCCCCGACAGGATGAAATTTGTCTAGATTCCTTCAAGTACACGGAATCTACGGGACTAATATTGATGTTCAATACTTGGCTGCTCGCAATAGGCGAAGATGCTGTAGTGGTAAGCTTTACAATCATAAAAACAACTAGTGGACTTATGTCGTTGAACCAGACGAGTTTATCACAATGGAGCTGAGGGATTGATCGAGTAGATACACAAGGCATATTGGAAGAGTAGATTGTCATGGATTCAACCGTGAAGACCTGAATCTGACAGTATGTCGCTGCTGGGTTTGAAAGTGGCAGAAAGACGATGATGATGTTCTTCCTTTGATGTTGTGCAGCGAGATTCGGCGGAGGGATGGCTGGTGGAGACTGCTTCAGGCTGCTAGCCATGATGTAGAGCTTTTTTCGTGGAAGTACAGAGGAAATCAACGGGGATGGTGGTGGCACGATACCTTCGACAAATGGTGATGGCTCGTCGGCCGAGAAAGGGTCTTCCGGGAAGTGAGCCAGAGAGAGATAGAGTGGTACGAGGCTCTCAGATCTGTCCAGCGAAGAGTGAAATACTCTATAGTGGTTGTCTTGCTCACACCGAACCAACTCAAAATAGATCTTCCCCAAAGGGAGAAGGTTCATCACCCAAGAGGATGAAGAAAGTGCAGCCTCCGGTATGAGTTCAGATTTGCCAATCGTAATCTCTTGAGGAGTGCAGAACAAAGGAAATTTGTAATTTTCTCTGGCTAGATCTGAACCTATTGAAGCCTTGAAGGATGGGGACGGACTGCACATGAGAGCCAAGAACCACAAGTCACAAAAGTGACTCCGACAGAAGCTTGCTCTGCCAACGACGACGGAAAAGCACCATAAACCAAAAAGCTCGAAACAAACTTGAAGAAAAGTACCAGACCAGAGAGAAAAAGAGATAAGAGAATGAAGAGTGGAAGAGATAAGTCGACGCCGGCAAGCTAAGGAGCTTCCGGGATCGGAAAACATAATCCGATTTGCTTTGGTTTTTGTGCCCGGAAGAAGGGTCATATTTCCCACAACTAAATTTATAATGCTTTTAACAAAAAAAAAAAAACTACATTTATAATGCTTTAGTTATTGACTTCTTTTTATCACAGTGCCAATTTTTTTTATAATATCACACTACCAATTTACCGCATTAGGATTTTCTTTGGCAACTATATTAGTATCATATTGACTCAACACACGTTACACACCATAGGTATTCAAATTTGGACGATGCTTAAATTTATTTTCCAATGAGAACAGAATCTTTAGCAAGTTTGTATTAACATTTTTTCTTTATTTTAAAATGTAGAATTTTAAAGATGCAAGAGATTTTACGTATTTATGCGAGTGATTTGAAACAAAGGGGCCTATTGAATCAATAATTTTAATTTATTTAGATACATTTTAAATTTTAGAATGTTTAAAAGATTTCAGATAGTTTAATTTCATTCGTGAATATTTCAAATAATTTATCATACAAATCTTGTTGGTAAATTTTATAAATACCACCATTTGAGGTGGTATTTCTATCCTTTATTTTTTAACTATAAGTTTTACTCAAATAATTTGAAATCCTTAATTTCCAATAAGGTGATAATTTGAAACACTTTTTTAAACAATTAATCCAACAACTTTGAATTTCAAATAATTTTAGGAAATCTTATTTGAAGAAAAATGAAAATCCTCATCTTTAGTAAATGATAATTAATAATAAATTAATTTTCTCATTTAATCATTCTTGAAAGTCTGAGTCATTATAATCCTTACAAAAACTTAGAAGTCGCTGACGGATTGTAGTCAATGATAGGCGGGATATGAAAATGTGCTAAATCGCTCATTCCTTTTGAAACAAAAACACATCTATGCGAGAAGTTTTGGTTTGGTTTTAGATGGAATGGCATCTTAAACTCAGATTAGCCAGGAGAAATCAACTCTATAGCACGAAATGTATTTCTATGGAGGCTTAACTAGATAGTAGTGGATTATAAAAAAAAAAAAACTTAGAGATATCAATGGTCGGCTGATTCAATTACTTTTTTTTTGTTGTCAAATATTCTCTCCGTTTTTTTCTTACTACACGGGAAGCTTTTTCCTAGAAAGGGAAAATTCTTACTACAACCTTCTCATTCTTTTACTTTCTCTGTTTCTTCTTACATGTTGATTATACGTTTGTTCTCGACAAAGAAACGAACCCAAAACAAAAAGGAGCTAATCAGTCACACATACTATTTGTATTATTTGTTAACCATTCTCTAGATTTTCTTAGTGTTTGACCCAAAGTGATCAATGGATATTATAATATATTGATACGGCATTGTCTCAATATTGAAACTTTTGATAACTGTAATCATATTGCTAGAAGGATTCATTTTGGGTGATATAATATAGGTCAAATAGATTTATATAAAGTTGCACAGACACACAATGGTTAATGGACGATTAAAATATCAAACAGTATAATCCAACCTTCTATATGAAGGGGATCAAATTTGAATCAGATGCTTTTCACACTATATGTACATTCTTCGACCTAGCAAATAGAGCCGCCTACAAGTCAAAAAAATCATAAACAACAAATTAATGGTAGATATATAGTTAATATGAACATATAAAGTTGGTTTTTCTTTAATAAAAATAAAATAAAAATAGATATGGATTGATGAATTGGAAAGCACTACTGAGAAATAAAAATTATAGGGAAGAAAAATAATGAAAAAAGTAGATAATAAAATATAAAGAAAGAGGGTGCGAGTGTGGTTGCCACACGAAGAGCACCACTCTTGAGCATCATCATCACTTATTAAAACAGACACGTACTCATCTACGTATTATGTTTCTTTCTATGTATGCATGCTTACGTAGTCGCCTACGTACATTTACACTTCTGCACTCTTTAACATTTATGTTACGGGAAATGATGTATAATATAAGATACAAATATATGTTGCAGGTGTTAACAAAATCTACGACTCACGCACGGCTTTTTCAAACTATGGTTACTATCGAATATAATTATAAAATAAAAGCATTAGTAAAATGTACTTGATTAAAAATTAAAATCTTTAAAAGGCGATTTTGGCGATTCAAGAAGTGATAAATCTTTATGATCGCATGCGGTTTGATATGTGTAGTGAAGGGCAGTTGTCGTTCATCGGCGGTTTTTTCAGGCCTAGAAATCGGGACGGCAGTTACCAATCCTTCAACCGTCGATCCGACGGTTATTCTCCATCTAACCGTCTCATTTTTGATTCTATTTAAGCCTCTGCTTGTCGTGAAGATTCTTAGCGGTCAACCTGAAGGATTCTCTGTTCTGATTTTACTCATCATAGCTGAAAAATTACGAGTTCAAATGCAAAATATCGATTTGGAGATCTCTGATGAGGTCATGACGATTCCGACTCAGTTGGTGGAGCAAGCAGCGTCACAGAATCATTTTAGCCTCATTGTCAAGCCGGTGAACCCAAGGAAACAACCCCTTCGCCCTATGCTGAATGTTATGCCCCGTGTTTGGGGTAGGCCTGGGTATCCGGGTCCTCGGGTCGGGTTCGGGTCGGATCTTGTCGGGTCCGAGTCCTTCGGGTCCTAGAAATTCGGACCCACATAGGTACTTACAAAAATTTGGGTCGGTTCCGGGTCGGGTCTTTCGGGTCCTGAAAAATTGGACCTAAATAGTTACTTAAAAAATTTTGGGTCACTTTTTTCGGGTCGGTTCCTAATATTTCGGATCTAAAATATGAGTTTCGAGTCTACTTGTACCCATGAACCTGTAATTATACCCATAAACCTGTAATTTTACCCATGAACCCGTAATAATTTTGGGTCTAAAATATGAGTTTTGGGTCTACTTGTACCCATGAACCTGTAATTTTACCCATGAACCTGTAATAATTTCGGGTCTAAAAATACCCGTTCGGGTCTCGGGTCGGTTCTGGACCCGAACCTGCTACTCACGGGTCCTCCATCGCTAGACCCAATAGGGTAAACTTCTCGGTTCGGGTTCTGGACCCGAACCTGTGTTTTCGGGTCGGTTTCGGGTCGGGTCCTCGGGTCCGGATAAAATGCCCAGGCCTAGTTTGGCGGTTTTAATGGTGAAGCGTTGGGAAGGATCTTGGGAGGCCACAAGATCCAGTTTGTCTTCCAATCGGAAGAGACGATGCTTTCGGTTCTGCGACGAGGCCCCTGATCCTTTAATGACTGGATGTGCATTACCGAACGCTGGACTCCTGCCCTTGTTGATGCCGATCTGAAGTACATCCCTTTTTGGGTTCAGGTCCGAGGAATTCCTCTCCAATTCCTCACTTTAGCAATGGTGATTCATATCGGTGCAGAAATTGGTGATTATATGGAAACAAACTTTGATGGTGAAGGAGCCAATATGGCCAATTATGCCCGTGTTCGCCTTTGTTGGAATTTTGAGGAACCTCTGCGCTTCCGTCGCATATTCCAGTTTGGCGATGACTCTGCTACTTTGCAGATTCACTTTGAAAAGCTGCGTAACTTCTATGGCACTTGCGGATTGTAAAGCTACGACATGTCTGAGTGTGCTTCCCCACAAGGCCCTCCTCCACCGCCTAGCGATGATGATGATGATGATGACAACAATGATGAGGGACATCCAACAGTGGAACCACATCCACAAGAGCACATTGATGTGCCACAAGGTGAGCCAAAGGCAATGGATGGGGAAGGTCCATCGACAATGCCTACTGCTTCTAAGAAACGAAAGGCTTATGACCCTGTTGATGCTCTGCCGGCCAGTTACTGGGATATGCGTCATGTGATGGTGGCTGAAGACTTTCAGGAGCATGTCTACAGGGGTAAGCGGATCCATTCTGAGGCTCGAGAGGTACGTAATTGGTTAAATCCTTCTGCAGGTGCTAGTACGTCTCAAGCTCCTTATAACGGGGATGAACCTCATCCTGACACTGATGTTGACGGTAAGGTGGGCCAGAATCCACCACAGTCGGAATGAATACAATGTTTTGGAACTGTCGGAGCGTGAAAGGGTCCCCGATAGTTCGATGCCTTAAGGAGTTGAAGAAAACGTTCACTCCGGACATACTCTTTCTGATCGAGACGAAGAACAAGGATGATGCAGTCAGAGATGTAGAAACACAAGTGGGTTATGATAATGTTAGATGTGTCTCAGCTGTAAGGGGTGGGGGTGGTCTTGCTTTACTTTGGAATTCTAATGTCTGTGTTTCCTTTAACTTTATGTCTGCACGTATGATGGATTGTACTATTAATAAAGATGGTTATTCCTTTTATTTCTCCTTTGTCTATGGGCACCCTGTTTGGAAACTACGTCATCTGTTATGAGAACAGTTACAACGATTATCAGTACAACGAAATGGTCCATGGATTCTTTGCGGCAATTTTAATGAAATTTTAAATGCCTCAGAGAAAAAAGGAGGTAGAAAAAGGGAACAATGGAGCTTATTTGATATTCAAAATATGGTACAAGTTTGTGGATTATCCGATTTATAATTTGTTGGAAATCGGTTCTCATGGGTGGGGAAACGTCGAGACTATACAATCCATAGTTGCTTGGACCCTGTGATGGCTAATAAGGAATGGCAGACAACGTTTCCTCTATCTGAAGTTGAATTTTTGGACACTGTGAAGTCTGATCACAGCCCTGTTATCATTAAAATGAAAGCTAAACCGGAGCATGTTAGCCGACAATTCAAGTTTGACCATCGGTTCTGTCAAGAGCCTGAGTTCCAAGATGTGGTCCGCGATGGATGGAGACAGAATCGTCATACTAGTGCACGATTGGGGCTGCGGATACGGTTCTGCCGGGCCCGACTTTCCGCTTGGAAATGCACCAAACAAATGAATTCTCATCGGCTCATAAAGGACCTGCGTTCACTGATTGACATAGAGATGCGGCAACCTCATATCCTTCTTGAACAGATCAAAGAACTCAAAGTGAAGCTGGCTCGTGCTTACAGAGCAAAGGAAATGTTTTGGTTCCAAAAAAGCCATACTCAGTGGCTGCATTGTGGAGATTGCAATACTCGTTTTTCCATGCCACTGCAAAGAACCGTACGACAAGGAATAGAATTACCACGCTTCGTACAGATACAAGACAACTTATTCATGGGAACACTGAGATTGCTAAGGAAGCTCAACATTATTTCACTACCTTGTTTACTTTCTCCCTCCAAGATACGTCACCCGATATCCTTCAAAGTGTTGAATCGGTTGTCACTGATGACATGAACTCTGCATTAACTAAAGAAGTGACAGTGGCAGAGATCCGCACAGCTTTGTTTTCCATTAGATCCTTTAAGGCCCCCGGTCCGGACGGGTTCACTGCTTCGTTTTATAAATCTTGTTGGGATACTATCGAGCCTGATTTAATCACAGAGGTACGTGAATTCTTTTCTTCAGGTTCTCTAGATCCTGAACTCAATCACACAAACATATGTCTTGTGCCTAAGATATGGTACCCTATCACCATGAAAGATTTCCGATCTATAAGTTTGTGTACGGTCATCTACAAAGTCATCTCCAAAATACTTGTCAATCAGATGAAACATGTTCTACCCCTTATCATCCATGATAGTCAAGCAGCATTTATCCTGGGACGGTTCATTACAGATAATATTATGTTGGCACATGAGGTCTTTCATGCGTTGAAGACTAGACAACCGTTTTCCACCAACTATATGGCCGTTAAAACCGATATTAGTAAGGCATATGACCGTTTAGAATGGAGGTTTCTTGAAGAGGTTATGCGACAGAAGGGATTTAATGATCAATGGATTGCATGGATTATGAAGTGTGTTCGCAGTGTGTCTTTCTCTGTTCTGCTTAATGGTAGACCACATGAGCGTTTTATGCCACAACGTTTCACCCTATTTCTTTATATTGTGTTCGAATGTATTGAGCAGTTTAATAAGTCATGAAGCTTCGGCTGGTCGATTACAAGGGATCAGGCTTAATCGGGGTAGACCAGTACTCACACATCTGATGTTCACGGAAGATTTGTTGTTCTTTGTTAAAGCGGATGCTCAAAGTAGTACCACTCTTGCTTCCATCTTACACCATTACGCGAAAGCCTTTGGCCAGCTTATAAGCCTGGAGAAGTCGACAGTGACTTTTGGTATGAAAGTTTTTGAACATACCCGAAGAACAATGCAACATATCCTCAGTATCCCGAACATTGGTGGGGGTGGGAAGTATCTAGGACTTACAGAACAATTCGGAAGACGCAAAACAAAGATGTTTTAGTCCATTAAAGTTAAGGTTGAGAAGAAAATTCACGGATGGCAGAACCGGTTTCTATCACTTGGAGGGAAAGAAACTTTACTTAAAAGTGTTGCATTGGCAATGCCAGTTTACTCTATGACTTGCTTTCAGCTCTTATTGGAAATATGTGATGATTTGAATCGCTTAATGAGTCGATATTGGTGGGGCTCCTCCTCAAAAAATCGTAAGATGTCATCGCTCTCTTGGTCGAAACTTACTACTTCAAAGATGCAAAGAGGTTTGGGGTTTAGGGATTTGCATACCTTTAATCAAACTCTCTTAGCTAATCATGTATGGAAGATTATGCAACGTCCCCAAAGTCTTGTTTTTAAGGTCTTAAAGCAACGCTATTTTAAGTCTGAAGAACTGCTCAATGCGACTCTATGGAATGGAGCATCTTATGGCTGGAAATCGTTATTGTTTGGTTGTCAACTGTTACGCCAAGGTACTATAATCCTGATTGGCGATGGACTGTCCACTCGCATAGGCGATCCTAACTGGCTTCCGGTATAGCCTGCGAGGGCGCCTTTGTTACTAACCACATCTGATCCCAACATGGCGGTACGAGGGCTGATTACTCCTACTACTCATCAATGGGATACACATGCACTTCATCGATATATTCATCCTCATGATCATCATTTAGTACATTAGATACTTCTCCCCTTAAGCTCGACTAGCGATAGGATCATATGGAATCATACAAAGGATGGAAACTATACGGTCAAATCCGGGTATTGGTTGAAGAAAACAGAGGAGAGAGATGGTGATAATCCACCGGCACCTTTAGCAGCCACACCAGAAGTTGCAAAGGCAATTTGGAACCTTGAGGTCCCACCTAAGCATAAACATTTTCTTTGGAAGTCGTGTTCCCATATACTCGCAACATCGGAGAATTTGCGGCGGCGTCATATTCCTGTAGACCCTTTTTGTGTAAGATGTAGCAATGTTGGTGAATCCACTCATCACCTCTTCTTTACATGTCTTTACGCGGTTTCGGTTTGGCGGCTGGCTGGGTTTCATCTACCCACCAATGAAGGCGATATGCTCCATTCACTAATCTGACATCAGCATCAACGAAAGCATGGTGCTATGGGCTCTATTGTGCCTTTTCATATCTTATGGCGACTATGGAAAGCACGAAATGAACTACTATTCAATAAACGTATTGTAAGTATACAAGATACGGTTCAACGGGCAATTAGTGATGCTAAGGAATGGATTTCGCAAACAGAGGAGCTTAATCTCAACAGCTCTCCATGCGTCGATCATCACACCATAAATGTGCGGTTACGTGAGGAGCCACTATCACCAATTCAGTGGTCACCACCACCGCGCGGGTGGGTCAAGTGCAATTATGATACACCACATCGTTCTTATCCAGGCGTCTCGACACTTAGGGGGATAATCAGAGATTCCATGGGCCATGTACTTCATTATGGAATGGGTAAGTATCAAGGCCGACATACGATAGAAGAAGCTGAGTTCTCAGCTCTCTTATGGGCAATACAGGCGTCATGGGGATTGGGTTATCGAAATGTGGAGTTTTGCGCAGACAATGTCACGATTAACCAGATTGCGAATGGAGAGCGGGTGAATCTTGTCTTACACCATTATCTCAACGCGGTTAATACTTGGCGAACTTCGTTCGAGAACTTCTGTTTATCTTTTGCCCCACGTGGAGCCAACTCTTGTGCTGATAAACTGGCCAAACAAGCTTCAACTGAATCCACAAACTGGAGTTTATTTCATAACTGTCCATCTTTTCTTGAACAATATGTAATACGTGATCAAACTTTTGGACATTAATAAAAGTGATTGAAGTTAAAAAAAAAAAAAAACTTAAACTCGCTTCTTTGTCATTTGAATTTGAAGTTATAACAATCTACTAGTCTTTCGCTATATTTTCTTGTGCATTTGACATGAATGAAACTAACATTCATATCAAAAACAATATACTTTTGAGTGATAAAAATGCTCGACTGGTAAAAACTTCATTGTTTGATATTTTTTCACGTATTGTAGATGTTTCTGCACTATACTAAAAAAAATGATGGAGCAGCTTAAAACACACAAAAAAATAATCTATATGTTCGATTTTATATCACTTTATATCTTCTTTATCATTTTTATAACCAAGACATTGGAAACGTAACTGGTCAGAATACTAATATGCTTAATATAAATGGGCCAAATTAATGTGGCGATCGATGATAGACTAGAAGGCGCCACTCGGATCAATTCATGGGATACTCTCTATTCTTAAACTAGAGTCTCAAATATTCCTCTCCTAAAATAGAATTTTGTTTTTATTTATATTAAATCAAAAAAGGGTGAAAGACAATTTTATCCCCAAATATTTGAAACATCAGGTAACCCTAATTCCCTCTTCTTTGTTTTTATCAACGAGACGCCACACTAATTTCCATTATTCCTTTTTCATTTTCTCTTTCTGCTTCTTCTCTTCTTCTTCCTCTGAGATTTTCTGGGTTTTTCTTCTTCTTCTTCGAATTTAGGGTTTTTATCCATGAATTCTTCTTCTTCTTCTTATGTTTCTTCTGGGTTCTTTGTCATTTCGATTCATCATCTTTGGGTTCTTTTTCTTCATTTTTCTGGATTTAGGGTTCATCATCTTTGGGGTTATTTTTCTTATAGTCTTCTTCTTCAAGTCCTCTTTTTCGTGTTTCTGGATCTGTTCCTCCTCTTTCTCGGGTTCGATTGAGGGTTTCTGAAATCCTCTTCTAATTCTGGTCATCGATTTCTTTGTGTTCTGTGGAGAGAGAGTAAAAGTCGCCATGACTACTTTCTGGGTTTAAACTTATTCTCCCTGTAAATCATTCTTCTTCTGGGTATAACTACGAAACTCAGAAACAGTTTTACCAAGTTGTACAACATGAATTGTACAACTCGGTATAACTGTCTGTAAATCCATGTTGGTTGTATCATTTACAAACAACCACAAAGTTTTACCAAGTTGTACAACATGAATTGTACAACTCGGTATAACTGTCTGTAAATCCATGTTGATTGTACTATTTACAAACAATTATACCAAGTTGCACAATTCATG
Organism: Anastatica hierochuntica; assembly: GCA_900406275.1. NCBI lineage: Eukaryota > Viridiplantae > Streptophyta > Magnoliopsida > Brassicales > Brassicaceae > Anastatica > Anastatica hierochuntica. The sequence continues at coordinate 10,721 of OVAN01006163.1, read as the reverse complement.
TTGTACAACTTGGTAAAACTGTCTTGGGATAACCCAGCATAATTACACAGAGTTGGACAAATTGTACCATTTACCCAGTATAACTACGTATAATTAGACCAGTTGTACCTCGATAATTTAATTTGAAATTTAAAATTGAAATTTGAAATACGAAATTGAAATTTGAAATTTGAAATTTGAAATTTTTTAAAAAAATCGCAGGGCAAAATCGGATTTCTACTAATTCATTAAGAATAGAGGAGTATGTAGATTAATTAGGAGTATAGTAGACTCATTTTCAACATTTAAGAGTATTTGATATTTTAATCCGCGCCACTCTATAAGACACAAGGGTGAAGCCCATCTGGTGAATATTGGAAGAGAGCCCAGCCTTGAGATTGTTTCTCCTTCAACGGTCAACAACTCTAAAAGCAGAGCACAACAAGAGTGTGATGCACGTACCCTGAGTAAAGACAAAGGAATCCAACTATACAATCGGTTTGAATCTCTTGACAGCTGTGCAATCATGTGCAAATAATTGTGGAATAGATTGAATGAGCTAAGGATAAGGATCACTACGTTTTGTCTTTTCTTTTAGTATAAATATGAGCTAAGGATCATTGTAAAACCTAAGTTGAGAAATACATAAGTTTTTCAGTCTCTTCTTCATTATTTTCTTAAGATTCACATGGTATCAGAGCCATGGCTGATACTCCAGATCCTTTTTCTTCTTCACCATTGAGTATTTCTCAATGTGTGACTCTCAAACTCTGTTCAACAAACTATTTACTGTGGAAAACACAGTTCGAATCTTTCCTTGGAAGTTTATCCCTGCTTGGATATGTCACTGGAGCCACACAACGCCCTGCAACCACTGCAACGATCAGAAATGGTGATGAGGTTATTGAAGTTCCAAATCCAGATTTCACAAAATGGATGCGTAATGACCAGATAGTGAGAGCCTGGCTGTTTGGAACTCTGTCTGAGGAGGCCTTACGAGCTGTTTATGGTCTTCATTCAGCTCATGAGGTATGGCTTACTCTAGCTAAGAAGTATAATAGAGTTTCTTCTACTAGAAAACTAGACCTTCAGAGAAAACTCAGATCTATAACTAAGATGCAGAAGCCTATGTCAGAATATCTTGCTGAGGTTAAGAACATATGTGACCAACTAGATTCCATAGGCTCTCCTATGACAGAACATGAGATGATCTATAGTGTTCTAAGTGGTTTGGGAAAAGAGTATGAATCCATTTGTACTGTGGTTGAAAACTCTATGGAGATGATTCCAGATTTGAGCTTTGAAGATGTTGCCTTTAAGCTCACTGGTTTTGATGATAAGCTTCAAACTTATCAACAAGAGGTGGAAGTGTCACCACATCTGGCTTTTCAAACTGGTAGAGGTTATGGAGGAAGAAGTTACTCCAATCGTGGCAGAGGTGGATACTTTAACAGAGGAGGTTTCAGAAGTAATAGAGGAAGAGGAACCTATTCTACCCGTGGAAGAGGATTCTCTCATCAGTTTAACTCTGGTAATGGTGGTGAGAATAGTAACAACAGACCAACTTGCCAGATTTGCAACAGATATGGTCACTCTGCAGCAAAATGCTATAACAGATATGATGAAGAAGACTCAACTGGTGACTACACACAAGCCTTGGTTGCAATGAAGAGTGGAGATCAAGTGGGATCAGGCAGTGAATGGTATCCACATACTGGGGCCACAGCTCACATCACCAACTCTACTAGTCAATTGCAGAAATCTCAACCATATACTGGAGAAGAATCAGTCATAGTGGGAAATGGAGAGTTCCTGCGAATTACTCATGTAGGCTCAGCTGTTCTGTCCACACCAAAAGGTAATCTTCCTCTGCTTGATGTGCTTGTTTGTCCTGATATCACAAAACCATTATTATCTGTTTCCAAAATGACAGTAGACTATCCATGTGCATTCACCTTTGATTGTGATGGTGTCTATGTGAATGATAAGCAGACAGGACATCTGCTGACACAGGGAAACAGACATAAGGATCTCTATGTGTTAAAGGACTCTCAATATTGTGCCTTCTACTCAAACAGACAACAAGTAACCAGCAGAGAAGTGTGGCACAAGAGATTGGGACATCCACACGATGAGATTCTTCAACTTCTATCTAAAAGAGCAGCTATTAAAATAAATAAAGCAAGCCTTCAAGACTGTGAAGCTTGTAGCTTGGGGAAAAGTAGCAGACTTCCCTTTTCTTCTTCTGAGTTTGTTTCTAGTAGACCTCTTGAAAGGGTTCATTCTGATTTGTGGGGACCAACACCTTCTGTGTCAAATCAGGGGTTTAAGTATTATGTTATCTTTATTGACAATTTCTCAAGATACACATGGTTTTATCCTCTTAAATGCAAATCAGATGTTTTCTCAATATTCCTCTTGTTCCAGAAGATGGTTGAAAATCAGTTTAACACAAAGATAAGTATACTACAGAGTGATGGAGGTGGTGAATATGTAAACAAGAAAATGATCTCACATCTTGCAGAATGTGGAATAAAACAAATTATGTCTTGCCCTCACACGCCATCACAGAATGGTATCTCAGAAAGGAAACACAGACACATTACTGAGTTGGGGCTGTCTATGATGTTTCAAAGCAAGGTGCCTCAACAACTATGGGTAGAAGCCTTCTTCACTGCTAATTACCTGATCAACCTTCTACCTTCAGCAGTGTTGCAAGATAAGAAAAGTCCATATGAAGTACTGATGCAGAAACCACCTGTGTACACATCACTCAGAGTCTTTGGATGCAAATGTTATCCTTACTTGAAGCCTTACTCTCAGAACAAGCTTGATCCAAAGTCTCTTGGTTGTATCTTCTTGGGTACAATGATAAATTTAAAGGATATAGATGCTATCATCCCCCAACTGGTAAAGTCTTTATTTGCAGACATGTTCTGTTTAATGAATCACACTTTCCCTTTTGTGATGAATACAAACATCTGCTACCTGAACCAAAAACTAAGCTAATGAGAGCTTGGAAGGCTGAGTCATTGGTAGAAGACACAAAGGTTATCAGTCACACTGACACTCAGCCTCAGACTGAACCTGAATTTCTACCAAGAAACAGAATTCAGAACACTCATCAGATACAAGAAACAAAACAAGTTGGGAATGATGTTGAGAATGACTTGCCTGAAGAAACTTCCTCAGCCACAACAGATAACAATACAGATGAGGAGTCATTATCAACTAATACAGAACAACAAGAAGCTCCAGTTAATGCAGTGTCTACACATCCAATGACTACAAGGAAAAAGGCTGGGATAGTAAAGCCAAATCCTAAATATGCTTTACAAGCTATCAAGACAAACTATCCAGAGCCCAAGTCAGTAAAAGGTGCTTTACAAGATCCAAGATGGAACAATGCCATGGGTGAAGAAATGGATAACATGGAGGAAACAGATACCTTTGATCTAGTGCCACCAGAAGAAGCAGTGAATCCTTTGGGATGTAGATGGGTCTTCAAAACAAAACTTGATGCAGATGGGAATGTTGATAGATTGAGAGCCAGGCTTGTAGCAAAGGGGTATGAACAAGAAGAAGGAATAGACTATGTTGAGACCTTTAGCCCTGTTGTAAGGACAACTACAGTAAGGTCAATACTTCATGTTGCAGTCACCAATAATTGGAAGGTGAAGCAATTAGATGTCAAGAATGCTTTCTTGCATGGGGAGCTCAAAGAAACAGTTTATATGTATCAGCCACCTGGGTTTGAAGATCCACAGAAACCTCATCATATCTGCAAAATAAAGAAAGCTATTTATGGCCTAAAACAAGCCCCAAGAGCCTGGTTTGACAGATTTAGTTCATTTCTCCTCAAATATGGGTTCATCTGCAGTCTACCGGATCCATCTTTGTTTGTCTACATCAAAGAGAACAAGGTCATGTTTTTATTACTTTATGTAGATGATATGATCTTGACAGGAAACGATGAAGAAACAGTTCAAGATCTTCTGAAACATCTTGGTGAAGAATTCAGGATGAAAGACTTGGGAGCTCTTCACTACTTTTTGGGGGTTCAGGCTCATTTCCATGAAAGAGGTCTCTTCTTGAGTCAAGAGAAATATGCCACTGACCTGTTGGTAAGTGCTAGAATGGAGGATTGTAAACCAATGCCAACACCTCTGCCACTAAAATTGGGAAATCTGCAAGGATCAGAGGAGTTGTTTGCTAATCCCACATACTTCAGAAGTCTAGCAGGAAAACTGCAATACCTCACTCTCACCAGACCAGACATTCAGTTCTCTGTCAACTATGTATGTCAAAAAATGCACCAACCAACAGTTTCAGACTACCATCTCCTCAAGAGGATTCTGAGATATGTTAAAGGAACACTAAAGATGGGTCTGAATCTCTCCAACAAAGGTGACAATACTTTAACTTGCTTCAGTGATAGTGACTGGGCAGGATGCACTGAAACAAGAAGATCTACTGGGGGTTTATGTACTTATCTTGGTCCCAACATTATCTCCTGGTCAGCTAAAAGGCAGAACACAGTCTCAAAGTCTTCCACTGAGGCAGAATACAGAGCAATGTCTCTGGCAGCTTCTGAGGTAACATGGCTCGTCTCTTTGCTTGAAAGTATTGGATTTAGACCTCCAACAATGCCTGTGATGTTCTGTGATAATCTCTCTGCTATCTATCTCTCTGCCAACCCTGCTTTACACCCAAGATCAAAGCATTTTGCGGTAGATTATCATTATGTTAGAGAACAAGTTGGTTTGGGAAAGCTAGAAGTCAAACATATCTCTACTCTGGACCAGATTGCTGATGTGTTCACAAAGTCACTAGCAAAGGAACCATTCTATAAACTGAGGAACAAGCTTGGTGTAGTCCCACCTCCTACACTAAGCTTGAGGGGGTGTATAAGACACAAGGGTGAAGCCCATCTGGTGAATATTGGAAGAGAGCCCAGCCTTGAGATTGTTTCTCCTTCAACGGTCAACAACTCTAAAAGCAGAGCACAACAAGAGTGTGATGCACGTATCCTGAGTAAAGACAAAGGAATCCAGCTATACAATCGGTTTGAATCTCTTGACAGTTGTGCAATCATGTGCAAATGATTGTGGAATAGATTGAATGAGCTAAGGATAAGGATCACTACGTTTTGTCTTTTCTTTTAGTATAAATATGAGCTAAGGATCATTGTAAAACCTAAGTTGAGAAATACATAAGTTTTTCAGTCTCTTCTTCATTATTTTCTTAAGATTCACACACTCCCATTCCCAAAATGATTGACATATTTGGATTTGGAATGATAAAGTAATATCACGTTAATGTGTATTATATTTGTAACACCGCCTTAAACTTTTCAGCGTACTGTAAGAGCATCTCCAAAAGATTCTTTCTAACTTCGAATATGAAGTTTTTTCCTTTCCAAAAAAGAAATTTGAAAACATCAAATTTGAAGTCTTGAGTATTGAAACTTCATATTTGAAGTTTCACTTTTCCAAACTTCATATTTGAAATTTCATGTTTTTATTTACATACTAGTCCCTACAATTATATATATCATACAAATTATTTTTATTAATTTTTTTATCGTTTTAGTTCCTATAAATTTTATATCTCATTCGCATTTCACATTTATTCTCTTATATTCAGTTTTTATACATAGGATAACATAAAAATTTGAAAATAAAATTTAAAAATTGTATAATTAGTTGTATATAAGTATATTGCATAAATAGTTTTATGAAATAGTTTGTTATGTTATTTGAAATTACTTTTTGATTTCTCATTTTTATTATTTATATAAAAGATTATGTTGTGGTGTAACAATTTAATAACTAATAATTTGTAATATATTTTAAAAATGTATGTTTTAGTTACTATTAAAAGTTTTTGTAAATTGAATTAACTACGACAAAGATAAGGATCATAATGTAAAATATAATTTGTTTTGAAGTTAGATTTGAAATTTTGCTTTTGGAGAGAAACAACAAGAAACTTCAAATATAAAGTTTTCAACACTTCAAAATGAAGTTCTTTTTTGGAGATGCTCTAAGGACATGTTTAATGGAGTATCTTAAGAAAGAGTTCTTAAAAGAAAATAATATATTTTAATCAATTAGGGTTCTTAAATGTTAAGAGTGTCTCCAACGCGATCCTTAGCACGAATCCTTAAGGAAAAAAACCAATATAATAAAGATGGGTCCCACAAAGAAAATAAGAAACGATCCCTAAATAAGGATCGTAAGGATCCGTTTCTTATACTATTTACGGGCCCCACTGACACGTGGCGGCCCGCAATTGGTCAGTTTTTTTTAGTCGGACGAAAAAAAAGATAATAACAAAATAAACTAAAATTGGAAATCGAGCCACGGTACGCCGATGGAGATGCTCTAAGAACCTCTTGAAAAAGATTCTTAAGTAAGATACTTAGGGCATCTTTAACCCAAAAACCCATTTGGGTTTCTTATTTTTTTGATTAAAAAAAAAGCACCAATCGCGGGCCACCACGTGTCAGTGGGGCCCGCGAACAGTGCAAGAATCGGCTCTTAAATTGCTTAAACAAGAACCGTCTCCTAGTTTATCTCATTCTCTCTCCAACTTTCTGATTTTTTTATTATTATATTTTAGAAGAGATGGGTGTTAAGAACCCTGCATTAAAGGTGTTCTTAAGAGCATGTTTATTGCTAAGAATCCTTTAGGGGTTCTTAGCTAATTTTAAATTAATAAAATAATGCTAAGAACTCCTAATGGGTTCTTAGCATTTTTTGCGAGAACCCCAAATGGGGTTCTTAAAAATCGGTTTTTGAAATTTTAAACGGATCCGAAACGGATCTGAAACGGATCCAAAACCCGAAAATTCATATAAAAAAAAGAAACCAAAAAAAGAAAAAAAAAACCCGAAAAAACCGAACCGGAACCGATCCGAAAATGAAGTATTTCTTACCAAAAAACAGTCTGGGCATTCGAATCCTCGGGTCGGTTCTTGAAATTTTAAACGGATCCGAAACGGATCCAAAACCCGGAAAATCATAAAAAAAACAAAAAAAGAAACCGAAAAACAAAAAAAAGTTCGAGAAAACGAATCGAAACCGATCCAAAAATGAAGTAGAAGACACGAAAAAAACCAAAAAGGGACGAAGAAACCGGTAAGAACTGGTTCTTAATTAAGCATCGTAAGAAATGGTTTCTTACGCTTTTTTAATTAAAAAATTACCTAAGAACCAGGTTAAGAAACCCGGATAAACATGCTCTAAGAACCTTTCTCAAGGGTTCTTATTGTTAAGAATCCCAATTGATTAAAATATAATTTTTTAAGAACCCTTAGTTAAGATACCCTCATTAAACATGACCAAACGCTCTTCTCTAAAATATAATTTTTTTAAGAACCCTTAGTTAAGATACCCCCATTAAACATGGCCTAACGCTCTTCTTTAAATTTACGAGTCCATTCTATCTGACGGTTGAAAGCGCTACCTCAAAATTTTTTTAAAGAATTGATTTACTATTCCTGCAATTATCATCTCTTTTGCCCTTGTGTTTTATCCTCATTCACACAATGATGTAAATAATTTGCCGGAAGGTCACCAATTCTAGTATTGCTCCAATATAAGCACATTTAACTGTGAAGCTCTCTCATGACCAGCGTAAAAAATAAATAAATGCACTTTTGTGACATAGGTAGTCAAATCAATTATTTTAAACTCTTCTCACTCACCGCTTTGTCTCCATATATCAAGGTATCACCCTCACCCCCACTTACGGAGCACAACGCCCTCATTGCGCACGAAGATCGTCACTCCTGAATGGTGTGAATCCTTGACTTTACACTCATCTGGATTTGGTTTTGATACCAAACTAACACCCCTACACATCGCTCTCGTGAGCCTCCGACGCCCTCTTCCAGGCCCACGAGTCCACTTTGTCTGACGGTTGGGAGCGCTACTTCGAAAAGGCTTAAAGGAGTTTATTTACTGTCCCAGCAATCATCATGCGATATTTCTCCGTGTTTTGTCTACATTCACACCATTCTAGAAATCACTTCCTGAAAGGTCACCCATCTTATCATTGCTCCAACATAAAAACATTTAGTTGTAAAGTTCTCTCATAACCCAATGACCGAAAAAATAAATGCACTTTAATGATATAGATAGTCAAATCAATTCTTTTAAACTCTCACCGCTTACCTTTTCATCTCCAAATATTGGATATCACAATATTGTTTTAAAAAGATATAAAAACTAAGACAAATCGATAAGTACCAAGTCTAACGTAATCCAATTCCAGTCAGTTTGACCAACACATTTTGTGCAGTCAAGATAGACACACTCAGAAAGTTACTGATATTTTTATATGAATATAATCGTTGGGTCTAAGTCTATGAGAATTTTCATAATTAACAGAACATTTACATAAACCGTAAACATTTACAAAAAGACATCTCAGAGTCTCTATAACAGAATAAAATATCTTCTTTCTGAGTTGAAAGATGCACAAAAATGAATAGCTTTTTTTCCTTGACTTTTCTAGGAATTATTTGATAGTATATCTAAAGACTAGAAATTAACGATACAAATTTTAACGGAGTTAATTGAATCTAATCTCTATATATTAATTGAGGATACATGGAGAAAAAATTTTGAATTTTTAAAATGAGTTGTCAAGTTTAGAGCGGTTAGGGAGAGTTATTAGTCAATGAAAAAAATTCAAAATTTTTTATATTTAATCATGACATTAATTACAATCCATAATAGTTAAGATATCTCATACATAAATCTAAACAATAAATGAATATTTAATTTGAATTATTTTTAAATATAATAAGATTTACAGAAAATATTTAAAGTGCTGTTTATTTTGTCCCACATCGATTCTGAAACTATAGAAGAGCAATAAAATTACAGTATAAAATAGAGCTCTCATGTTCAATTGCAAATCATCTTTCTTCACATGAATGTGTTCGGTTTAAATAAATTGAATCGAATAGTAATTATTTTTTTGGTTCAAAACATTTTGAATTGAGTTAAACATACTTTATTTTACATTATTTAGTTTTGATTTTTTTGGATTAAAAATGAACCGAAATCAAATCATTTAATGTTTCACTTTTCATTTAAATTTTCTAAATAAAAAAGATAAAAATTAATAAATACTTCAGTTTAAAATATTTTGATAAAAATATTTTTTAATATTTTTTAAAAGTTCGTGAACAATAAAAGTTGTTAAATTTTTATAAACCAATATCGTAAGTCTAATATCTAAAGCATTAAAAATTTAAAGTGGTGTTTTTTTCGCCGAAACCCTATTCATTAAGTAAGCGGTACAAGATTCTCCGCTAGGGAGAACTCGAAAGAATCCGCCGGTCTTACAATGGCAAAGGAAACAAACCATGCAAACGAATTACGAATAACTCGAAAAGCACGGGGACTAAACATTACAATCCATAAGAAAGATATGTTTAAAAATTCAAGAACTCCAGTAGAAATGTGCGAAAGTAGTTGAAAGCTCCATTCCATCCAATAAGCACACTGATGCCACTGTTGAGACACAAGAATCTCTGTGGTTTTAAATTTTCGTGCTTGCGCCAGGAGTGCCGAATCACTATGTCCCTGAAAAGGATGGTCACGAACAGGACGAGATATCACTCTCGCGGCCCACATTCCTTGAATAGCAAATTCTTTACCAAACACAGTCCGGCGTGAGCTGCTATCTAGGTTGAGNGGGGGGGGGGGGGGGGCAGGAAGCATTCTTCTATTCTTTAACATGGGACCTCTAGAGGCTTGAAAGATTAAATAGAAAGATAACACGACATTTTGCCTTACAAAACAACTGGTCGGAAGAGTGGTTGTCGTTGTCTTTGAAAGTTTTGTCGTGAAACAGTACTCCATCATGGGGCGAATAGAAACTGTCTCAGGATTGGAGAAAAGAAACTCTTCATAACAATCTCAATTATTAACTGGCATCTATGGTTTTTGGGGAAATGCATATAAGAATGGTATAAGGGTACACCATGAGTACCGAGAAGATAAAGATATTTATGGGTGACGAGGGAAAGACATCCATGGCCTACGTGGCCTATGGACGTATCATTGTCTTCTCGGTATCTGACATCATCGTAAAGAATTCCAAGTAAAAAGTGGCATCTACGGCCAACGGTGAAGGAATCACCAAGTCTATTAGTAGAAATTTGGGTTAAACTTTTCCAGAGTTCTCTTCGGTATTTAATAGTCGGATCTCCATACATACAGGATAAAAATGTCCTTAATACACATAATCCCCAGTGAAAAGTACGTCTCTTATCACCAAGATATATGATCAGACAAGAGACCCGAGCATCAATAGAACCGTACCGGATCCAAATTTTTTTGCTAGCAGTTGTCTCAAGAACTGAGTTGGGAACAGATTTCGTATCCCAAATCAGACTTTGAATGTCTATCTTTTCGGTAAATAATTGGGTCGAAACTAAAAGATTTTTGATAAAACTCTCAATACTAGAGAAATTAGAATCCAATTTATAAAGTCCAAGCGATAAATATTCTAAGTTTGGCCCAATCTTCTCCATTTTGGAGGATATAAAAATATCTCATAAATTCCAATTATAGGGCTTATGCAAACAGAGCCCAATACTGGCCCATCAGCACCAAAAACCCTAGCTGCCTCCATGATGGGTGTCGATCAGAGAGTTGAACGGCGGCTAGACATGGGTGATGGCTCAGGTTTTCACCCAAGAAATCACTGCAAGCGTACAG
>OVAN01006162.1:0-21890 GCA_900406275.1 Anastatica hierochuntica | reverse complement strand
AACAAAGAGCTTAACACTTGGTAAGTACTCGGATCACCCGAACTTTGATTTCCGAATAGTTTTCCCCGAGCAATACTTTCCGCAGACAATAGGATCGGCTGCGTTCGGCCACCGTTTTCTTTAGCCCAAACCGTGCCAAAGTTTAAGGTGAGTCTCGGTTAGGGTTTGTGTATTGTGTGTGCGATTAGCACCTGCAAAACAAGAGAAATGCGTAATTAGTGTGTTGTATGATGAATAATGGCATGTTGTTTATGTGATGCGTGATGCTTGTTAAATTTAGTGATGCATGCATACTGTGAGAGATGTTGGTTTATATCGTTTGGGCTTTGGCTCAGAGGGTATAACATTTTATTATATGTGATGAATATGATGCATGTTAATAGCGTTATATTGTCCGAACCTTGTTTGGGCAATATGACTTATTTGTCCCAAGTTCGCTTGGTGAGGAACCCTGCTTTGTTTGCAAACGAGTTCACATGGTTAGGAGCCCATAGTGAAAGCCCGACACTCGGGTAGAGTGTCGGTAGAGTCATTGGTATCCACCTAGAGGCCATAGCTTGTAGGGGTCGTACCGAAATTAGTTCCACAAGTTATGTTCAGCACGGTGATAGGGCTAGCTACCCTCGACCGGTGCGGACAGGCCGCATGACGATGCGGCAAGTGTGTGTGAGATCCGGGCCATTTGCTTTTTAGACTGTGTGTCTAGAGTCAATGGGTGCAAGAAGGGATGTGGATTTGTTTGTGGATTGTTATAGGTGGCATTACCAATGGAAAAGGGCAAGCCTCAACGATCCAGCAGGATCAACCACCCATGAAGGGTAGATGTGTGTTGCATTGCATGATATTTGTTTGAGTGTTTGTGTGTTGCAATGCATGATATTTGTTTGAGTGTTCGTAGAGGTTGCTTGAATGGACATTATAATATATTGTTGCTTATATTCTATTATTGCACATCTCCTTTCGATAAGATAGTTTAGACCCGTTTCTCATTGAGCAAATTAGTTGCTCATTAGACTCTTTGTTTTGCAGGAAACCTTTAGTGGGAGACTTGGCGGGAGTGGAGGAGACGTTTTGACCGTTTTAGTTTTCTTTTCTCCTTTTTGCTAAAACTTATGTTTGTATTATATAACGAACGGGTTTTTGGAGCGCTAGTCTCAATGTGTATATGCTTTGTATGATGTTTAACACTTAACATATATAATGTATGAAATGTTTAATAACTAAAACCTAAGTTTCACCTGAAACGGAGTCCTTGTCTGGGACGAACCAACTAGCGGATTAGCTTAGGACGGCCGACCGAAGGCTAATTCTGCTAGGGATGTACATTCGGATTTCGGGTCGAGAATTCTTCAATGCGTTTCAGAGTTCTTGATCTGAGGGTTCGGTCGTGCATCAGTAGCATCTCCGATTTAGAAAAGGGTTAGCTTAGTTGACCGTACATGTTCTTGTTTGATTGTTGTGCAGTTAATTAAGTTGACTTTGACCTATACCGTATCGGGGGTGTTACAGGTGTAAAGCCAGACTAAAGATGAGTCTGGTCACTTAGGATTACCGAAAAGAATGGTAGAAAAATGGGGATGTAATTCTGAATAATGGGTTTTATTCCTGATTTAATGTTCCCGGATCAAAGCAATTAAGTTCATTAGTAGGCCAAATAAAATAGAGTTAATAATATTTCAGACAATAGTCTGAGTTCTAGAGTATGTTCTTAAGTTATTCCGGTTTGCCTGCGCTAAAAGTCCAAGTGAAATGGTCAATGAGAATATAAATAAAGTGCATTGCACAGAGATAATAGTCTGAATTCATCAGGAAGCATAAACAATCCATAACTGACTCAATAAAAACATCAAAATGACTCAAAAAACACCAAAAGAAAAAAAAACATAAGTAACCTCCCCCAGACTTATCTCACACTGTCTCGGTGTGAAAGAAATCCAAAGAAGGGGTAAATAACAAATAACAAGAAAAAAATAAAAATAAAATCAAGATGAAAAGAAAAAGGAAAGAGCAAACTTACCCGAAAGTGTGTGATATAGCCGAGTAATTGAGACAGGGATCGATCGATCCATGGAAAAGGATCGATCGAGCTCTGTCCGTCTGTCTGGTGATCTTTTTCCTGCAATACTACAACCAAAAACATGAAAAACGTCCAAAGCATCAAACACAAAAACATAAAAGCCAAAAACACTGCAAAACTAACTAAAAATGAAAAAGAAAACAACCTAGTGGGTTGCCTCCCAATCATCGCTTTTTTAAAGTCACGAGCTTGACTGTAGTGGCGATGGTTCAATCTTGAAGGGTCTTAGAACTCGCCCTGAAAAAAGCTCCACCTGTGAAAATCTTCAGCTCAAGGATGCTACTCATCGCTTTCTTCGCAACAGCTGCTCCCATCTCTTTAAACTCTGCTGTAAGGATGGCTCTCACCTTGGAGAAAGGTCTGAATCTACCTTTATGCTTCACTTTGTACTCAATAGCACTTCCATCGCATCCTAGAGGGATCAGGTCAGCTCTGAACTCTCCTCAATACTGTGCTTTTTCTGCTTCACTTTCTTTTTTTGTCTTGAGTTTTTTCACTGTAGAACGAACGTCTCCATCCAGGGCTTCTTTGACGTCATTCTTTTCAGCAATCACCAATGTGTCTTTACTCAATAAATCATCCTCTTCGTCAATTCGTGATAAGGATATATGAAAAGATTCCTCCACATCCTCCTCAATCACTTCAGTCAATGTGTCAACCCAAAATGTGTGCCCATCTATGGTAGGCTTCTTTGTTGACTTCTCGATACTGAAACGCACATCTAGTTTACCCAACTACAGATCAATCTGACCATTATGAATATCAATCATCGCTCTAGAAGTAGATAAGAATGCTCTCCCCAAGATGATAAGATCCTTGGGTTCTTCCTCAAGCTCCAAGACTACAAAATCAGTATACACATAGCCTTTCCCAACACCAACATGAATGTTATCGAGAATGCCTATTGGCTTTCGGATTGATCTACCAGCAAGTATCAAGGACATCTTCGTGGGATTATAGTTTACTATATTCAGCCTCTGCAAGATAGACAGCGGAATCAAACTAACTCACGAGCCCAAATCATACAAACATCTCTTAAAGATAAGAGATCTAATCATGCAAGGCAAAAAAAAGGACCTGAATCTTCACGTTGCTCCGGTGCAATACTCTGAAGAACTGCGCTACACTCTGCAGTAAAAGCTGATACACCTTTTCCTAAGGTCATGCGATCTAAGAGAATCTCCTTCATGTACTTCTTAAGAGAAGGAACCATCTTAACTGCTTCAACAAAAGGCAATCGCACATGTAATTCACCAACTAAATTCTTCAACTTTTCATACTCGTGTTCCTTAATCTTTTGGCAGGGTCTGGGAGGATAAGGAGGCTTGGGTATGTAAGGCGGGGGTGGTACAAACTCATCCTCAACCTCCTGTGCCTTAGATTCATCACGAAAATCCGATGAACCCGCGTCAGGACAGGGATCAATCGATCTAGGGACAAAGATCGCGCTCCTTGTCCTTCTCTTCTGATCGATCGATTGTGTCATATGATCGATCAATCGATGACATCCGCAATTCTCTAATTTTGTCAGATCGAGGGATCGATCGATCCTCATTTAAGGACCGATCGATAGTTTTCCCTGACGATTTTTAAACCGTTTTTCCGCTTCGAACTGTGATAGCATTGTAGTATTCCTTCGGATTCTTCTCCGGTTTGCCAGGAATGACACTTGGGGGAGCTCTATTGCTCGCAGAATTCTTAGCGACTTGTGTTTCCAGCATCTTCATTCGAACACTCATAGCGTCAAACTCACATTGAGGTCACTTTACATGCTATCGACTTTTTGATTGATCTCCGCAGCAAACTTAGTTTGATTTTACAGCACTTGGTTGAGCAATTGTTTCTAACCACTATATTCAGAAGATGTAGAAGATTGTTCTTGGTTCTGATTATGATACCCTGGCTGATAATTGTTCTTGAATCCTCTTGAACCAAACTGCTTCTGTTGATAGCCACTGTTCTGATTCTTATTCTGAAATTCGGAGTTGAAAACACTCTGATTCTATTGCTATGGCTTGTTCTGGAACTGGTTCTGTTTGTTGAAACCTCTGTTACCAAAATTCCCTTGTCCTCCAATGTAATTCACATCTGCTTGTCCACCATTCCACTCCTTAGACATGAATTCCTAATACATTTGTCCCATCTTTTGCTCTTGAAGAATAGGTGCATCATTTTTCTCTCCAACAAATTTCACTCTCTGTTGATCTCTCCTCATTAGCTCATCGAGCTTTGACTACAGATAATCAATTCTCTTCGCATCGGATAACACAACTCTTCTACCACGATCATAGTCTGATCTTCGATTGGTCTGACTATTCGCCATGTTATTCACCAGCATATAAGCTTCCTCCACAGTCTTGGTCATGAAATAACCATTGCTCGCGCTTTCCATAGCATTCTGATACTTCTCCTCAACCCCATTGTAGAAAATGTTGAGGAGATTCCAATCTGAGAACCCATGATGAGGACAATCATTGAAGTATTCCTTGAATCTTTCCCAAGCTGAATGAAAACTCTCATAACCCAATTGGTGAAAACCTGCAATCTTGTTTTTGAGAGACATAGACCTCGATTTCGTGAAGAAATGCCCACGAAAAGCAGTCATAATTTCGTCCCATGACCTTAAAGAATCAGGCTCTAGATTATTGTACAATCTCGTAGCTTTGTCATTCAGAGAGAAAGTGAATAACCTGCATTTCAGAGCTTCAGCAGGTACTCCATTTTGGTGGATAGTATTGCAGATGGCTTCAAACTTATCCAAATGGTGCATTGGGTTTTGTGACGGCAACCCATGAAACTGATTCTGTTGTACCAAGTTAGTGAGACCAATCTTGATCTCAAAGTCTCTTCTCTCTATGGGAGGCAGACGAATCCCAACACGATTCGCATAGACTCACGAGTGTTATATTGTTCTAGAGTCATCCTCCGTTGAGGTTGATTTGCGCATTGTTGCCCCTCAACTGCAACATTTTGCTGGCCAACTTGTTGAGAACCAGCATTAGCACCACCACCAGCAGGTGGATCACCTCCTGGAACGACTCCAGGAAAGAGAGGATTTTGATGAACTTGAATGTGTTCTCCCATGTTATCACCCATGATTTGAGCAAACTCAAATTCCTCAATAACCTCTAGCAACTTCTCCTTTTACTTCTATCTCTTTAGACGCGCAGGTTCAGGCTCAAAATCGAGAAGATACGTGATCCCTTGGCTTCTAGTATGGGTCCTGTTCATGCACCTGAATGCACAAAAATAGAGAAGAAAAAGAAGAGATTAAACAAATTAAAGAGAAATGCCTTAGGCATGCAATGATACTAGGTTCTAAGACGACATATTGGTCCTCGGCAACGGCACCAGAAAATTTGATAGCTCAGGTTTTTGCCCGAGATAACACTGCAAGCGCACTGAAGTATGTTGTAGTGGTTTGGGATCCAATCCACAGACACCAAAAATAACACGTAGAATTTCATATCAAACAGCTGGCTAAAGCGAAAAGTATGTTTTGTAAGAGCTCCAATAATCAACATTCAGAAAGCAGAGTAAGCAAACAAACGAATACGAGTTGTAAATCAATCAAAGAAGATTTGGGCGTTGGGTATTCTCAGGGAAACAATTCATTGTTGATTCAAGTTATAGATTAGGGAACAAGTTTTAAACCTTCTTAAACTCAAACACTAATGTAGAACTGATCAACTTCCGTAGTATCAGTTCCCTATGTATTAGAAACCTCGAGGCTAACTTCCGTTCACTCTCGATTTCTAATCATGCATTCTAAATAGGTTTGATATGTTCACAATTCACTTAAACATAAACTTTCATTGGCTTAAGATAAATTGCTCATTTAGGATTCTTTCAGTCATTTAATCGAACACTTTCCAGGAGTTAAACAACCTAAGATCAAAAACTAAGTGATCAGTTTAATTTCATGCATTACGAACAATCCTAGATGAAGATCCAATTGATTAAATCCCTAATCATACAATTTTATGTCAACAAATCATGAATCCCTATGTGAGAACCCTAAACCCAACAAGCAAACTACTCATTCATGAAAATCGTACAAACACATATCAGATCAGAGAGAGACATGGTTGTATTGAACAAAAAATAAAGAGTAAGGTTCAAAATTCTTCTCAGATTCGAAGTACGGAAGATAATTTTTCTCCTTAGGTTAAAAAGCTCTCTCTTGCTCTCAAAAACTCTAAAAAATTGCATTCTGAAACAGGAAACACGAGCTTAGGTTTTAGTAATGAGATCCAGTTCAAAATAAGTTCGGTTTGGTTCTTCGTAAAATCGGTCCGAAAATTGGGACAAGGATCGATAGATCTTTGGACAAGGATCGATCGATCCTTGTCCATCTGATTGGATATTTTCATCCTTCAAGACAACTTCCTTCCATGTTTGAAATCCATCCAAAATGCAATCTTTTTGCACATGCACACTTGCTTCCTGTAAAAACAACAAAGAACACAAATCTGCGCCAAAAAGATCCGAATACATACTAAAAATCATAATTCTCGAGTAAAACCTGTGATAAAAACCACTAATATACTAACACATCAGTCGCTCCATTTAAATCATTGTTGTAGATTAGATCAAGATGGATTCCTCGTCTTCGAAATCTCTCCTATCTTGCGTCCACCCATAACATGCGAAAACAAACACTTGGAAACCAAATTAGTATCCGAATCAAAATGCTGCAAACAAGAAAATTATTCACTCTAATTCAAAGAGCAATATTCCTATGAAAATCAAACTCATAAACATCAAGAGCATGCATCAAATCACTTCACAAAGCAAGAACAACATCAATATTCCAATTTTCGTTTTGCATTTCAAGTCCAAGTGGAATCAAAAAAATTCATTGCAACCAATCCTCAAAACATGTTGTAATCATTCATAGAGATGTCACAAAATTATAAAATCATCAAATAAACATGGCAAATCAGGAAGAAACATGCATTCTCGCAAAAATCTGGCGTCCGAAACAAAAAATCAGAAAATCAGCAAATTCAATCCTCAAAACGCTAAATTAAGGTCCAATCTAAACATCTTAGAACATATACATAAGATCACTCAAGCACCAAACATCTATTAAAATTCAAGGAATCAAAATTTTCCAAATTAATCCGAAAATATTGATAGTAAAGATTGTGAATACATACCTTCGAATTTGCGAAAATTGATCAGATAGAAAGATCGAGGACGAAAATCTCTCGAATTTAGGCTCAAAAATCACTCAGATCCGTGAAGATTTGAGCAAAAACAAGATTTTGGGTGATTTTTCTTTTTGATTTTTAGAGAAAGAGGATAATGAAGACTTACCTGATGAATGTCGCGATATAAGGTGTTTTCGGGACAAGGATCGATCGATTTTGGGATAGGGATCGATCGATCCCTGTCCTTCTGTTTAGGGGTCTATTTCCTACAATACTAAAGCTAAAAACACGAAAAACGTCAAAAGCACCAAAAGCCAAAACACAAAAACGAAGAGCACTACAAATCTAGTTAAAATGAAAAAGAAAACTACCTAGTGGGTTGCCTCCCACTCAGCCCTTTTTTAAAGTCTCGAGCCTGACTGTAGTCCAGACGGATTAGTCTGGAAGGGTCTTTGAACTCGCTCCGAAGCAAGCTCCACCATCGAAAATCTCCAGCTCAAGGATGTCGTTCATCAATTTCTTCACAGAAGCCTTGCCCTTCTCTTTAAACTCTGGTGTGAGGATGGCCCTGACCTTGGAGAAAGGTTTGAATTTCCCTCTACGCTTCACCTTGTACTCATTTACACTTCCATCGCATCCTTGAGGGATCAAGGTCAACTCAGAATCCTCCTTAATCGCGTGCTCTTTCTACTTCCCTTTTTTTTGAGTTTTCTCACAGTAGAATGAACGTTTCCATCCAGGACTTCTTTGGCGTTGTTCTTTTCAGAAATCAACAATGTGTCTTTCCTCAGTAAACCATGCTCTTCGTCAATTTGTGATGAGAAAATATAAAACGAATCCTCGGTGTAAGGTTCCTCCATAGACTCCTCAATCACATCAATTAGTGTGTCCACCCAAAATGTATGCCCATCAATGGTAGGCTTCTTCGTCGACTTCTCTAGGTTGAAACGCACATCCAGTTTGCCCAAGTGTAGATCAATTTGACCATTTTGAACATCAATCATCGCTCTAGCAGTGGACAATAATAGTCTACCCAAGATGATAGGATCCTTGGGTTCTTCTTTGAGCTCCAAGACTACGAAATCAGTGTATACATAACCTTTGCCAACACCAACATGAATGTTATAGAGAATACCTACTGGCCTTCGAACTGTTCTATCAGCAAGTATCAAGGACATCTTCATGGGCTTATAGTCCACCATATTTAGCCTCTGCGACATAGACAATGGCATCAAACTAACTCCAGAGCCCAAGTCACACAGACATCTCTCTAAAGGTAAGAGATCCAATCTTGCATAGTAGTACAAAAGGACATGTATCCTCGCGTTTCTCTGGTGCAATGTTATGTAGAACTGTGCTACACTCTACAATAAGCACTGACACACCCTGCTCTAAAGTCATTCTATATGAGAGAATCTCTTTCATGTACCTTTTAAGAGAAGATACCATCTTGACTGCTTCTACGAAAGGCAATAGCACATGTAATTCACCGACTAGATTCTTCCAACTTCTCATAGTTGTGTTCCTTAATCTTTTGACGGGGTCTAGAAGGATACGGAGGCTGGGGAACATAAGGAAGGGCAAGTACATAATCATCTTCAACCTCCAATTGCCTCGTTCTATCATCAAAGTCTTGTATGTTGACGTTTGGACAAGGATTGATCGATCCTGGGGCAGGGATCGGTCGATCCCTTCCCTAGGATCAATCGATCCTTGTCCTTCTGTTTTGGACGAACCTTTTACCTCTTTTCCACTTTGCTCTGTAATAGCGCTGCAGTATTCCTTCATATTCTTCTCTGGTTTGCCTGGAATGACACCAGGTGGAGCTATGTTGCTTGCAGAAGTCTGAGAAACCTGTGTTTCCAGCAATTTCATGTGAGTGCTCAATGTCTCGAACTTCTCATTGCGATCACTATACATGTTATCCACCTTCTGATTCAAGTCCACAGAGGACTCTGTCTGATTTTCAAGGACTTGCTGCAATAGTTTCTTTAGGTCGCTAACTTGAGAAGACGTAGAAGATTGTCCTTGGTTCTGATTTCGAGAACCCTACTGATAGTTTTTCTTGAATCTTCCTGAACCGAACTGCTTCTGTTGATAGCCATTGTTTTGGAAACCAGCGCTCTGATTTTGATTCTTGTATTAGGAGTTGAATACACTCTGATTCTATTGGTATCGCTTGTTCTGGAATTGGTTCTGTTGATTAAACCCTCTATTACCAAAGTTCCCTTGACCTCCAATATATTTCACATCTGCTTCTCCACCATTCAGCTCTTCAGACATGAATTCTTGATACATATGTCCCAATTTATGCTCTTGAAACGCTGGTGCATCATTGTATTCTCCAACAAAGTGTACTCCTTGCTGATCTCTTTTCATTAGCTCATCGAGATTTAACTGCAGATCATCTGTTCTTTTCGCATCTGATGATATAATCCCTCTACTGCAATCAAAATCGGATCTCTGATTAGCTTGGTTATTTGCCATATTATTCAACAGCGTATAAGCTTCTTTTACAATCTTGGCCATAAAATCCCATTACTCGCAGTGTCCATAGCATTATGATATTTCTCCTCAAACCTATTGTAAAAAATGTTGAGGAGATTCCAACTTGTGAAACCATGATGAGGACAGTTATTGTGGTATTCCTTGAATCGCTCCCAAGCTTCATGAAAACTCTCAGAACCCAATTGGTGAAATCCAACGATCTTGTTTCTGAGAGACATCGACCACGACTTCGTAAAGAAATTTCTAAGAAAGGCAGCCTTGATCTCGTCTCATGTCTTCAAAGAATTAGGCTCTAGACTTTTGTACCATCTCGTATCCTTGTCATTCAGTGAGAAAATGAATAACCTGCATTTCAGAGCTTCAACAGGTACTCCATTGTGCTCGATAATATTGCAGATGGCTTCAAATTTATCCAAGTGGTGCAATGGGTTCTAGGATGGCAACGCATGAAATTGATTCTACTGCACCAGGTTAATGAGACCAATCTTGATCTCAAAGTCTCTCCTTTCAATGGGAGGTGGACGAATCCTAGCACGATTCACATAGAATGCCTCAGGAGTATCATACTGCTCCTGAGTCACCCTCTGTTAAGGTTGATTTGTGCATTGTTGCCCCGCAACTGAAACATTCTGTTGGCACTCTTACCGAGCACCAGCATTAGCACCACCTTTAGCAGGTGGATTAGCTCCTGGAAGGACTCAAGGAAAAAGAGGATTTTGATGGACTTGAAGGTTTTCCATGTTGTCACCCATGATTTCCGCGAACTCAAGCTCCTCAATAACCTCCAGCAGCTTCTCATTTTTCTTCTGTCTCTATAGATGCCCAGGTTCTGGCTCAAAATCGAGGAGATTCGTGATTCTTTGGCTTTTAGTATGAGGCCTCTTCATGTACGTGAAAGCACAAAAAAAAAGAAAAAAAAAGAAGAGGTTAAACAATATAAAGGCACGCAGTGATCCTAAGTTCTAAGACGACCTATTCGTCCCTGGCAACGGCGCCAAAAAACTTGATAGTTGAGGTTTTCGCCCGAGAAAACACTGCAAGCGCACAGTAAGTACGTTGTAGTGGTTCGGGATCGAATCCACAGAGATCAAAGGTAGCATGTAGAATTTCAGATCAAACGCAGGCTAAAGCGAAAAGGATAATTTGGTAAAGTTGCAATAAATAGAAATTTAAGAAGAAGAAAAAGTAAAAAAATGACAACGGGTTGTAAATCAATCAAAGAAGAGTTGGGCATTGGGTATTCTCAGGGAAACATTTCATTGTTTATTTGAATTGTTGATTCAGGGAACAAGTTTAAAACCGTCTTGAACTCAAACACTAATATAAAATTAATCTACTTTTTTAGTATCAATTTCCTATGTATCAGAAACCTTGAGACTAATTTCCGTTGAATCTTGGATTCTAATCATGCATTCTAAATAGGTTTGATAGGTTCACAATTTACATAAACATCAACTTCCAATCTTAAGATTAATTGCTCATTTAGGATTCATTCAAGCATTTAATCGAACACTTTTCAGGCGTTTAACAACCTAATATCAGAAACTAAGTGATCAAGTTAATTTCATCATTAAGAATAATCTTATATGAAGATCCAATTGATCAAACCCCTAATCATACAATTCTATGTCAACAATTCATGTAATCCCTATGTGAGAACCCTAAACCCAACAAACGAACTACTCGCTCATGCTATCGAACAAACACAGATCAGATCAGAAAAAGACATGATTGTATTGATCAAAAACAAAATAAAAGGGTTAAGAAAGCTTCTCGGATTCGAAGTACAGAAGATGATTCTTCTTCCAAAGGTTACAAATCTCTCTCTTAGCTCTCAAAGTAAAAAAACAGCATAATCCAACTCAAAACACAAGTCTAGATTTTTGTTATGTAATCCGATTCTCGATAAGTCGGTTTAGTTCTTGTAAAATTGGTCTGCAAAAATGGAGACAAGGATCGATCGATCCCTGTCCTTCTGTAAGGATATTTCTTCTCTTCACAAACACTTTCTTTGATGCTTGAAATCTGTCCAAAATACGATCTTTCCGCACATTTAAGCTCGATACCTATACATAAAAACACTAAAGAACACAAAATCTCTCCAAAGAGAGCCAAATACATACTAAAAACCAAATTTCTCGAGAAAAAACCGAACTATAAACTTATAAAATGCAACCACATCAGAAATTAAGGGAATTCTGGAGAAGACAATTGGAAAGACGTAGAAATATTGGGCTGCGAAAGTCGCTGAAGCCCTATGGGCATACCGTACTACATCCACGACTCCCTTAGGCACAACTCCATACCATTTATTCTATGGGAAGTCTTGGCTTTCGCCCGTTGAGTTAGAGTACAGGGGGCTATGGGCTACGAAGTTGATGAATTTTGACATCAAGCCTGCAACTGAGAAGCAGATGATTCAGATCAATGAACTCGACGAGATACGCTTGAATGCTTATGAGAACACAAGAATCTACAAGGAAGGGACAAAAGCATTCCATGATAAACAGATCATTCCACGCCATTTCTCCGCATGAGATCAGGTACTCTTATTTAACTCACGTTTGCGATTGTTTCCAGGAAATCTTAAATCGCGTTGGTCGGGACCATTCTTGATTGCTGAGGTTCGACCATATGGAGCTGTCATTCTTGAAGACAACGTGCGAAGATTCACAGTGAATGGCCAAAGACTGAAGCCATACATTGCAGACGCGCCACCCGAAGAAGTAAGATTGCACCTGAATTTAGTGTTTAAAGGGTTGAATTTGGTGATTTTCTGATTTTGCGTTTCGGACGCCAGAAGTTTGCGAGGATGGATGTTCTTCATAATTTTTTTTTGTTTATTTATGATATTATTCTTTTGTGGTATCTCTATGAATGATTTCTGCATGTTTTGATGATTGGTTACGATGAATTTGCTTAGTTTCACTTGGACTTTGAATGCAAAACGAAAATTGGATATATTGATGATGTTCTTGCTTTGTGAATTGATTTGATGCATGCTCTCGATGTCTATGAGTTTGATTTCCGCAGGAACATTGCTCTTTGAAATAGAGTGAATAATTTTCGTGTTTGTAGCGTTTTGATTCAGATGCAAATTTTGTTTCCAAGTTTTTGCCTTTGCAGGATATGGGTAGACACAAAATTGAAGAGGTCCCCAAGACGAGGAAGCCGTCTAGCTCTAATCTACATGAACAGTTTAGACAAAGCGATCTCACACATCTCGCCAACCGTCCTTTTACTAAGGAATGAGATGAGCACGACTCGTAGTTCCTGCAAGACTTGGAACATATCACTTTCCCAATGACCCGTCATTGATGACGAACCTCCTCGAGGCGTTGGGTATTCAATAGGACTTCTTCGATCTCTTTCTGAGGATGGGACTCAAAGGTTTGCTGGAACTTCATGAGCATGCCAACCCCAAGCTCTGCCGAGAGTTTTTGGCATCTGCACGCCTCGTCTATTAGGATTTGGACAACCCTGTAGCGGACCAAGGCACATTCTCCTTCGTTGTACAGGGTTAGTTTCACTCTATTTCTCTTATGGATTTGGCTCGAGTATTTGGTTTTGTGCAGGATCAAGGTACTTATGTACAAATTTGCCAAGGTCCAACGAGTTTTGGAACTATATTGTTGTTGGGTAATTTTTGCTAAGAGTGTGAAGGAGTCTTGTATCCATTGTCCAGTTCTTAGACTTGCAGCCAAGGTCCTTAGCTCTGATATCTACGTCAAGTCTATTCAGGTTGTTGTTACCAACGACAAGTTGGTCTTCTATTCATTGGCGTTAGAGACACTTGGAATTTAAGAGCTCAGATTCGTTATGTGGCAGGTACGAATCTGAAAAAGGTCGTGGTAGTTGCTGACAAGTTTGCCTTTTTCAAGGTGGTGGCTTCTGAGAAGAAGTCTTTTGCTGCATGTGCTCTTATCACCCGTCTTCTACGCTTTGTAGGTTTGACTTCACTGGTCTCTAGAGGTTCAAGTTCAAGCTCCCCAAGCAGGTGAAGATTTTTCATGACAAGAGACCTCGCTATGCTTACCTCGATGGGAAGCATCTCGTGATTGCGCTATCTTAGCTTCCCCTTGGAAGTAGTTTTTCGATGATTCGAGACCTTTTATCTGCCACTTCCAGGATCGCCAGTAGAGGTCTCTCTACATTGAGCTGCCATACCCGGATTTGACATCTCTTCCTGATTCACCAGGAGTTAAGTTTCTACCACCTGCAGAGTGACTCTGCCCCTGTCCCCCTTCTTTTAAGAAGGGTTCCTCAGGTCCTTCTTGGGACCATAATGATGATTCTGACTATGAGGCGCATATTCCTCCACCTACTGCACTTACGGATCCTGAGATAGCGGAACTGTTTCCGGAGGATTTGAGTGCTTATGAGCTCGACTCGCCACCGCCACCTGCTGCTTCAGCTGCAGAGTTCGGAGCTTTGACAGTGCAGAGTCATCAAAAGAAGAGTTCCTCATGCTACGTTTCGCGAGAGGACTCTCCAGGATAGAGAGACTACTTTCTTGTTCTCCTTGTAAGTCTGCTCGAGAGGATGCTATAAGGCGTAGAGCGCCACCACTTCTTGCAGTTGTTGTAGATGATGATGATGAGGAGATAGAGAGTGAAGAGTCTATTCGAGAGGATGCTATCAGGCTAAACGGAGCGAGGAGCGCTCCAAGAGGAGAGCAGACTTCCTCTAGAGATACAGGCATGCGTCTTAGAGCCAGACCAGGAGCTAGGCCTAGCACTTCCCGAGCAGCTCAGTATACTTTCTTTCCTTTTTCCTTTCTTTTTGTTTTAATTTTATTTTAATTTGGAATTTTATTTTTATTTGATACTTACCCCTTCCTTGGATTTGTTTCACACCGAGACGGTGTGAGATAAGTCTGGGGAAGGTTACTTACGCTTTTTCTTTTTCATTTGGTCTGTTGTTTGAGTCATATTTATGTTTTATTGAGTAATTTCTTATGGATTATTTATGATTTATGATGATTTTAAACTATTATCTCTGCGTATTGCACTTCATTTTTATTCTCTTTGACCATTTCACTTGAGCTTTTAGCGCAGGCAAACTGGAATTCCTCTTGACCAAACTTCCCACCAGAAATCTCTCGAACTCAGGCTTTTGTCTGAAATATTTTTAACTATATTTATCTGGCCTACTAATGAACTTAATTGCTTTGATCCAGGAACTTGAAATCAGGAAATCACACCCTTTATTCAGGATTACTTCCCCGTTTTTTCTACCACTCTTTTTGGTAATCCTGAGTGACCAAACTCATTTTTAGTCTGGCACCACACCTTCACCCTATCTCATTGAATCTCCATGCATTTCTCTTTGATATTATATGCACACATGTATAAAAACAATGGATAGAATATGGTAGACATGATCCTTCTAATTACTTAGGTAGGATTGAAAAATTTATGTGGTTTAGACACGGTTCTGAGTGTCTGATTTCTCGGTGTTGGGCATTTTAGAGGTTTAGATGGATATGTTGCATTTCTTCATGTTGTATGGGNTCACTGTATTGCTAATTTCTACCAGATTTTCGTATATATATATATATATATATATAAACAAAAATTAATTTCATTTTCTTTATATCTGGTTTAGAAATTAACATTTACATGTTATTTTGTTGTTCAAATGCACCCTGAAGATTGCACATATTTGGTTTACTTTTGCTTGGTGATTTGTACTTGGGTAGTTATGGGACATGGATATCAATATACTCTTTCTCTCCTACGATTTTGCATAATGTTTTGCATCCTGGCGCAGATTTGATACCCTGAAACACTTTAAACCTTGCCATTAAAAGTCTTTGATTATGTAGCCTGAATTCCTGATTACGAGTTCTTTGGTGAAAAAGTCTCACGCTTATTTTGAATGAATGTAGAGAGTTATTAACATGAATGTTGAGCTTGTAGGTTCAGTGTTTTGAATATGGATGGGATTGGGAGGTCATGCAGAGATTCTTGGAGAGAATGTTCTAACTGTCCTGAGTCTATGTGGTCAGCGAAAGTAGTGCAGAGTAAGGTCTACTGATAGCATAAGATTCATTTTTTCAAACTTTTTTCCCGTAGACTTAATCTTTGTTTCCTTTACTTGAGGAAAAGCAAAGATTCAAGTATGGGGAATTTGATGTATTAGCATTTTATAGGTTTTTATTGCGGTTTTTAGTCGAGACTTATGGTATTTTAGGATGTATTAGCATTTTATAGGTTTTTATTTTATTTGTTTCAAGTTTTTAGTCGGCTCTCTTTGGAGCGGTTTTGTGTTCTTTAGTGTTTTTACAGGTAACGAACTTGATTGTGCGGAAATATCATATTTTGGACAATTTTCAAGCATGGAAGGAAGTGTTTGTGAAGAGGTGAAGCATCCTGTCAGAATGACAGGGATGGATCGATCCCTGTCCAGGATCAATCGATCCCTATCACGATTCGCAGACCAAGATTTTGGAACCAAACAAATGTTTTGAGAACCAAATTACATGTCTAAAACCTAAATTTGTGTTCACCTTTTCATTATGCTGTTTTTCTGAGACTTAGAGAAGAGAGAGAACTTCGTAACCTAAGGGAGACGAATCTGAACCTGTACTTCGTTTTGGAAAAGATTTATGAACCCTTTATTCTTTTAATAGCAATTACATCATGTTCTCTTTTGATTTCTGTTGTGATTGTTCATTTATTATGAGTGAGTAGTTCTCTAGTTGGGTTTAGCATTTCTCATAGGTGATTTCATGAATCTGTGATTGTTAGGTTGTTAGATCGGAGAATTATCAATAGATATTCACTTGTCTTTGTGTTTAATGCCTGAATTAGCTTGATCACCTAGTTCTTGAGCCAAGGATAATTCACGCACCAAAAGTGTTCGATGAAACTCCTTAATCGAAGATAAGTGAGCAAATTTTCTTAGACCAACAAAAGTTGATATGTAAGCAATTTTTGAACAAATCAATCATGTCTAGAATGCATGCTTAGGATTCAAAACTCAACGGAAGTTAGTGTCTAGGATCTTTAAACATAGGTAGTCGGCGCTACAGAAGTAGGTTAATTATAAAATTGTGAATTGAGTTCAAGATGACACTTAAAAATTAAACTTAAAACCCTGATGAAATGATTTTCCTAAAAACACCTAACAGCCAACATTTTCCTCCAATTGATTTACAACTCTTGCGTTTCATTGTTTCTCTCTTGCTTGATTTCAATTTATTGCATCATTCTACAAACCTTCCTTTTTGCTTTATCCCACGTTTGATCTGAAGTTTTTCGTGCTAACTTTGGTTTCTGTGGATTAGATCTTGAACCACTACAAGATACACATATGTACGCTTAAAGTGTTTTCTCAGGCGAAAACCTAAGCTATCAATCGTATTCATGAATAAATCCCCTTTGTTTGAATCCAATATTATGCACAATTTTCTGGTAGCAGGACTCTCTTCTGTCTGTTTGAAACTTGAGATGGAGTAAGAGCAGGAACTGCATAGGCATCCATTAGCTCTGTCCCTTCGCACAACATCTATGAAAGCAGCAGTGGGCGGACCTAAGATGAACAAGAAGAGGGAGGACCACCTGACCGCTAGGAAGAAGGAAGCCTATTCAACGAGTGGATGTCATTGCTCACTAGCTCATTTGGTGTCTTCCAACGCATCACCAAAAAAAGAAGAAGAATTTTAAATAAAATAGACTACCAGAGCCATGGGAGCGAGCCTTGTCGTAGTATTAAAAGCGATGAATCTTTTTTAGTGAAAGGAATAGGTAGCGAATAAGGAGAAGAATAGAAAAGTACTCTTCGGGGCTCATTATTGCCTCTATTACATAACCTTTCTCTGGTATACTCTCTTGGTCACTCAACTTAATTATTAGTCTGGCTTATATTGAAAAGGCTTACCTGTTTCCTGCTTGCCCATGGTAGCACATCACAGAGACTTCACTAAATCACTTTTTCTTTCCAAGTAGTCAATTAGACTAAAGCCAACTATTTCATTCGGCTACACTTCTTGACTTTATGAATTTATAGAATGAAATGAAAAAGGCAACCATTTAGATGGGGATTTGAAGGTCTTGCTCACCACTTTCAGGTGACTTCTTATCCAATCAACATAAAGCTATTACATAAGTCTCAACTTACTATATTGACCAGCAAGAAAAGGTGAATGATAAATTGCCTCATATATCTTTCTTTCAAAGTCGTGCAGCTCATCTTTATGCAGGAAAGGGATGCGCGTGACTTAGGCTATACGCTTGATGTGTACATATTTTCATGCATATTTTGATACATTTTAGCTTAGTTTCATCCACATTTAGGTTGTAAATATAGCATATAAGTCTTAGAATGCATAAGTTTAAGTATACACTCTAGTTTAGGAGCATATTGCATTTGCATACCACTTTCTTTGCATTTGTAGGTGAAACTTTGAGATGGATTCATGGAGGCTCTAGAGGTGAAGGTGAATCCAAAGTGGATTTGGAGCTAAGGAATCAAGGAAAATAGGAGCCAAATGATATGGAAGAAGATGGGAACAATTGGAGCACTCAAAGGATGAAAGAAGACACTAGAAGCTGCCAAGGGACCTTGGCATCGACCTAGAGGTCGATGCTGGCTCACTTTGGGTCGATGTTGGCTTCCCTTAACAGTCTTGCTACCTAACGTGACCTAGCATCAACCCATGGGTCGATGTCATCTTCCCTTGGGTCGATACCAGGCAACGTTGACGTGAAAAAGATCCTTTTTAGGGCTTCGTCTCTCCTCCCTTTAGTATATATACCCCCCCCTTAGCCTCCAAGAACAAAACCACTACTTTTTTTATCAACTTTCCAACACTTTTGTCTATGTTCTAAGTTGCTTCTCTTGATCTTTTAGATCAAGAGTCTCTCTTTCAAATATTTTTTCTATTAAATCATGTTTATATTTCTCAGCTTTTCTCTCTTCTCTCATATGATGTGTGAGTAGTCTTTTCTTGGATCTTCGGGATGGTGGATTTGAGATGATTTGTGGTTAGGGAATGGTGTTTAGTGATAGATAGGACTTCGATCTCTATGGTTTAGGTGTTCTTAATGCTAGATCTAGGATATAAATTAGATCTTGACATGTATACTTTTCACGCCCAAGAGGTGTTCGATGAAATGTCTAGGAGAGCCTAAAGTATGTCAAACTTAGCTTAGTCAACAAGAGTTGATAGCTAGGGAGTTTAGTGGCGAAGTGGAATTATTCTTAATGATTGCTTGCTAAATGATCACAACAAACGAGAGTTGAGTGAAATATGTTAGCTTGCCAATATGACTTTTAGCCATGAGAGTGGTATTAGCTCAAGCATTGATTCCATAGTCATGAGGTTGAGTTCTTATTGATTTCTCTTGTTACAGCGTTCCCTAGCTACTAAATCGGATGAAATCAATGACTAGGCTAGGTATAGATCTAGGGTTGTGATGGATGATTAGGCTAGATCTTACTAGATCTACTTGAGTTCTTCATAGTTATTTGCTTGCTCATTGACGCCTAGAAAGTGTTCAATGAAATTCTTGAGAGAACTATATCTGTGTCTTTCACTTGGGCTCATGAGAGTGGATGTTACCTAGGTGCTAGATGGCTAGAAGGGCTTGTGAATCACTATCACTTACATGTTTAGATAGGCAACAAACTAGAGTTGAGCCTTATAATGTGTATGGGTGAATAGATCTCCCTCATGAGAGTGGGTTGATCGATAAAAGAGGGATTCTTGGTCTAAGAATAGCTTCGATCCTTTGATAAAGCCTTACCAAAGTCAATCACATCTCTAGATAGAATCCGAACCTACAACCATTGTCCCAAGATCTATCTTTATCTTATCGCCTTTTCTTTTTTATTTATTTAAGTTTCTACTTTATGCTTTACTTTCCTTGTCTACTTATGTTTCCTTGATTTGATTTCCTTTAGTCACAAAAACCAAAACCCTTTTTTCTATTCACTTAGCTTAAGTACGATTGTTTATTCCTAAATTTTGAACTTATCTAGCTAAGGTTTGCTCCTTGTGGTTTGACCCCAAAGTACTACAATAGCATATTCATGAACTTGCGGATTTTACGACAGTTAGGAAACGGGCTTATAAATTTATAGCTTCGTTTTCTTTTCTTTTCAAAAACAATCGCACAACAAGTTTGTGGCGCCGTTGTCGAGGAACTAAGTAGATTCTCATTAGGATTTCAATCTTTCCTTAGACTAAGATTTCTTTTTATGTTTTGTTTATTTTTGTTTGGATACTAACTTTCTTCCAAGTGTTTGTTCTTTTTGCAAGATCGATCACAAAGAAGAAAGAAGATGTCTTCCTACATAGATTCAAAGTTGAAGCTCATGTTGGAAGAACTAGAAAGAGAGGTAGCTTCAAACGCCCCTAGCTACCATCGAGCTGATAAGCCATCCACCTCAAGGAAGCGTCAACCACATGGGTATTATGCTCCAAGGAATTCACATGAATGTGGTGAGAGGTAATATCCTAGAAATGAACCTTACAATATTCAATAACCTCATTCTCCCAAAGCTTCAAATATTGAAGAAAGCTACAACATGCTTAAGTCTTTGGTACAATCGAAAAAAGAGTTCAAGAATGAGATACATGAAATATTTGATAGGATGAGTGCGATTAATCATCAACCATTTGGGGACTATTCTCAAAGAAGTCAATATGAAGAGGGTGAGGGATCCAATTCTTGGAAAGTGGAATGCGAAAATCAAGAGAGTCATTCTTCCCAAATCTCAAAGAAAGATGAGAACCACAACTTTCTTAAGGAGTTATTGGAAGGACAAGAATGGGGAAGGATTGAGATAGAAAGATACTGTTAGTGTCAAAAATATTCCTCTCGAAATTAACGACCAAGATCGCATCTTTAATCAACCATACTCGGAAACACGACCAACGTCTCGACTCGTCGTCGTCTAGACTTAGCATTGACTAGACTTACCGTTGTCTAGACTTAATGTCGTCTAACCTTACCATCATCTAAACTCACCGTCGTCTAGACTTGCCGTCATCTAGACTTGTCGTCGTCTAGACTTACCGTCGTCTAGACCGCAAGCCAATTGGAGTCTAGACGATCTTTCAAAGAAGTTTATCCATCTGCGAGAAGCTAAAGCATTTGAATGCTAAAGTTAGCATCAATGGCTTTCAGACAACTGTCACAAGGCCACATGATACAACCTTCGGAGCGATACGAAACCACCGAAAGCATCGGAGAAACGCGTCGTTTCGAAGAACTATCTAAACGCCGATTGACGCCAAACCTAAGAACGAGTCTTGGCACCGATTGACGACTGAACCAAAGACTGGACTAGATGTTGATCGAAACAAAGATCGGAGGTCCGTCTTGGCACCAATAAGCGTCAAGACAGAGGGT
The DNA here is from genome assembly GCA_900406275.1 of Anastatica hierochuntica. NCBI lineage: Eukaryota > Viridiplantae > Streptophyta > Magnoliopsida > Brassicales > Brassicaceae > Anastatica > Anastatica hierochuntica. Next base: position 786 of record OVAN01006162.1, on the reverse strand, counting down.
CAGTCTTGGTGCCAATTGGCGCCAAGACCAAGGCTTGGTCTTGACGCCAATTGGCGCTTAGACAGAAGATTTATTTTGACGCCAATTGATGCCAAGACTAGGTCTTGGCGCCGGTTGGTGATAAGACGCGGACAACGTTTAGCCGTATCCGTTGACTGAACCACGTCCTTTCCAATCGTCGTCTCCTTCGAATCGTCACTTGATCTTCTTTCGTTTCGTCTCGATTTGAGTTTTCGTCAAACCATCATAATGATTATCGGAAGGATTCATCCTTCTTACGGGATTTTGTATCGTTCGTATAAAACGATGACGGTTAACTTAAACACCGGAATAGTCTAAACTATACGATTGGTCTTATCATTTAACGAAACTATCACCGCATAGTCATACGAAGAACGATTTCTCCGAAAGGAATCGTAAAAGTAACTTAGCCGCGAAATGCCCTGAAAGGGCCCAAAACGCGTTAACAGTCCGCTTACGAGTTCGGACGAGGATCGGCCCATTAACAATGACGGTTTATCCAAATTTCGCAATTAAGTCAAGATTCGAGATAAATACGGAAGATCGAGAAGATAAGGAAGGATCTCGAAAAAGGATATCTGCGAATCAAGGAAAGGGAATATTTCCACGAAGAGATAAGCACGAATCGAGGACTAAAAAGGAAACAAGCCAAGCCCACGAAGATCTATATAAAGGGTGCAAAGGATGATGAAAAGGGGGGATATAATTTTCGTAATCACAAACACTTAGAAAACTAGGGTTCTTACTTTGTTTCGTTAGCGAGCT